>OX359246.1:68218077-68302371 GCA_947179485.1 Allacma fusca
TTAACTGCGTAATTTGCGGTTCAAGCCTAAAAGTGACAGGTCAAAGTTTAGCAACATGGCTGATTTTTTTTCTAATCGTTCTCCATTATTTTCACTGCAACTTGACCAAGTCACAAGGTCGGGGGAATTTCGGTTTATGAGGGAAAAAAATCAGAGGAGGCAAAGTTGGCTTCCCGCGGCCATTTTCAATGTTAAGTAAACGGTAATGCGTATTAAGTAGGGCTCATTCAGACATTTTCATATTTTTAAAAATGGTTTGATTCGCGTTCTACACGGAAATGTGACCCATTATTAGCATGAATAATTAGATTTAGGTCATGTCTACTCGTCCGAAGTGATTTTACCCGGGTAACGGCTACCCGGGAATTTGAATAATGACCCCCGTATGATAAAATGAAAATAGTCGCCCTAGGCAATATTTCTTCCTGCTCTAGCATACCATTCACAGTTAAATAACTGGTTGGGCTTTTATCCTGGCAGCATGTTACCCGGGTAGCATCCGGAATTTCAAATTCGCGCCAATGCAATTATATGAAATTATATGTTGGACGTTATGAACACAGTTCAAGCAAAAATATACACTTAAAAATTCTGCAGTTACGATTAGGGCAATACAACTGTAATACCCGGGTACTATAATACCCGGGATTGGTAACAAAATCTTGGATTATGAAAAATTTAATGTTACATAAAATGCAATACCGTTTGTGCATCCTAATGCGAGACTGTTAAATTTCGCCAATCGAACACGCGGGTACCATAATACCCGATACGATATTTCTGAAAAATTTCAATGGGTAACTGAAAATATTTGATCACGCCCAAGTTATTTTCATTTTACTTTACCGTTGTTTGTTTACAGTTGTTACGAGTGCTTAGTTATTCTCTTGTTTTTGTTCTAGATGTAGAAAACGAACATTAATTTTGTTCCAGAATTAAGAAAAAGAAGAAATAAGAAAAGAATGTTCTAACTAATCTTGTTGCTACAATGAATTATTACGCTTGTCCAAATGAAAATGCCCTTGGTTATATGCCTGTCCACCTAAAAATTCCCAGAAAAAGCCTTATTCTGGAAATCTATATATATGGATATAGATGTACTATATACATATTATCCATAGAATAAATATTATGTATAGTATTATACATAATATTTATTATATATATATACACTATAATATTTATTCTATGGATAATATATATATATATATATATATACTAAAGCTAGTCTTTGAAGGCTGGACATGCCTGTTTGAAATACAATACTCTAAATACTTCCAACGGCATTAATCTATCCTTTGACGACACATATGTCATACATGTCATGCATGTGTTATAATGTTCTTCCATTCCAGCAATGAGTTAAAAGCATCCGGGCTCATCAATTCTGTTACTATATCCAAAATGTTTTGTATGCCGATAGAAGTAGTGCACTGGTTCTTCAGATATGTTCGCTCATTTTAATTTTAGCCTACAGTAATTACACTATTTAATAAATTCCAAAAATACATTCAACAGTAAGTAAGAAGAACTCTTCTGTTGCGATTTCTAGTTACATAAAGATATGTGTACTGAAATCCAGGGAAAAAACTGGCCGATCAGTTCTGGCAGTATATGATGTACAGTGCCAACCAATTGAACCTGGACGCTTAATGTTATTTGGAACAACTACTAATAAATTTTTACGCAGTTAAGCGAATCTTGTCAAAAATTCAGGTTTTAATGTCGAACATATGGGGATTAGATACTTGTACGTATTATTGTACACAGTACACCTCATACGTTGTAAACAAATTTCAAACAAAATCGGGTTAAAAAATTGGTGTCATTTGAAGTTGGACAGCTGCGTTTAACTAATTTTTTACCTCAATTACCACTTAATTCCTGGACTTTAGTACCGCGTAAGCCCACCTCTGACTGCTAGGACAGCTGCTATCCTCCGGGGCATGCTCTCCACTAGCTTCCGGGTAACTTCAAGGGGATCTTTCCCCGTATTTCGGTGACCAGATTTTTCAACGTGGATTTCCCAGAAATGTTGAAATTTTTCAACTCCGTCGCAATAAAATCTCAAAATTGTTCAATTGGGGTCAGGTCTGGCCTTATGCTGGCCATTTCATCACCAAAAATTTGTTTTTCCGGGAGAAAAGTGATGTTGACTTAGATATGTGTTTAGGATCATTATCCTCCTGAAACACAAAATGGCTACACAGGATAAGTTTTCGCGCACCAGGTTGATATTCCGATCCAATATTCCTTGGCAACAATCAGAACTCATTATTTCGTCAATAAATTCCAAGTTACCTGCCCCAGAAGCCCCCATACAGCCCCAAACCAAAACACCCCACCTCCTCTCTTCAACGTTGGGTGGCAGTACCAGCGTTTGAGTGCCTCACCAGTCTTTCTCCACACCCTGAGCCGCCAGTCGGAGTTGTACAGTATAAAATTAGTTTCGTCTGTCCGCAAAACTGAGTTCCACAAAGACAGTCAGAGGTGGGCTTACGCGGTACTAAAGTCCAGGAATTAAGTGGTAATTGAGGTAAAAAATTAGTTAAACGCAGCTGTCCAACTTCAAATGACACCAATTTTTTAACCCGATTTTGTTTGAAATTTGTTTACAGCGTATGAGGTGTACTGTGTACAATAATACGTGCAAGTATCTAAACCCCATATGTTCGACATTAAAACCTGAATTTTTGACAAGATTCGCTTAACTGCGTAAAAATTTATTAGTAGCTGTTCCAAATAACATTGGGCGTCCAACTTCAATTGACTGGCACTGTATATATTATATGTTAGAAATATATATTGTATATCTATGTACATATTAAAATGGTTTTGACCATTTGCCACTGCCTACATTTCTGCCTATATAGGGCAACGGAAAGTCTTAGCCCCTTCCTACATGGTACCCTATACCGTAAAATTATATTATTTTTTTTTTAAATTCATAATTACATTTTCCTGTTTTTATTTTAGCAAATTTATTTTTGACAAACAGCATTAGTTTATGAAAAAATTTAGGTTACCCCTTATTTGCAACAGTTATTCATCAAACACTCGCAATTGTTTGTTACTATCATATGCATCATAATTTTAAACAAACTGATTGTGAGTACTTCTTCAAAATTAGTATACTCATGCGTTTTGTGAAAACTGGTATCGATTGGTCGTATTGCATTACAGTAAGTAAAAAGCAATCATACACAATATATGTATATGTACTTAGTTATGTATGGATATGGCTATTATTTTGAATGGGAAATCTCAGATGTCCCTGCAGTAGGGGAGCGTCCATAGATGATGTCATGCCAAAAATCATAAAAATCCCACCCACTGATACTATAGTGTCATTAAGACGTCATTTCTGGCGTTAGTGATGGACCCACCCTCATAATGACGTCACTCTCACCAAGCGCACAAATTAACCACGCATGTTCTCAAGCATTTGTGGTTAAAACGACCAAAAATCAGCACATTCATTATCGCAAGAAGCCTCTGTGAATCAGGGGTCGGATTTTTGTTAATCTCCCTGAAAGATAATTTTTGAATGTCACTGCTGAATTTTACGTCCCTGCAGGGAGATCCTCAACGATTTCAAGTATCTCTGTTGGAAAAAGGAAATCGATTTTCAAAATCCTTGTTAGCAAAAATAATTTCCCTACAAGACGTCAAACCCCTGCCAAATAAGTTCAACCAATCTAAAAACCTTTGTTTGCGTAACTTTTCCTGTAATAACCAATAAATTTGGAAATCTCTGCCAAAAAAAGTCAAAGAATTTAAAAATCCCTGTTCGCAAAATACAATCCCTCCCCATTGAGATTTTCCCCTAGACATATTCCAGAAGTCATATACCAGTAGCCTTTAGGAATAAATATCGTGAATACTTGCAGAAAAAATCTCTTGCACAGCTGCAGCACGATCCACTTAAGCGAATCAAATTTTTTATGTCGAACCCTTTTGTGACCCATCTTAAGGGCCCAATCAATTTATTATTCCTTGTATATCAAAACAACATAAATATTTCGGCATATTATCTTATATTTTACTCTTCCTATTTTAAATCATTGAAGACAATGAATTTACAAAGAAGCGGAAATAATCAATCGTTGGGTTAATAATTCAGATGTAAGAGCTTTATAAATTTCTATTAAGTAATTACTACAAACTTTTTGTACATAAGCGTAAGGAATATTTCGTTGTCTAGTTTAAGGAATACTCTACAGCAAATAACCCAGCCGGCAACAAGATATCCACATGGGCTCGTAAAGATATCAACCCAGCCGGCAACAAGATATCCACATGGGCTCGTAAAGATATCAATTGTACGAAGCTCCTGATATCGTACTGAGAATAGCGAAACTTCAAAACGACCAATTTATGATATCGCAAGAAGCAGCAATGTGTTTCTGATGCAAATCTGAACCACGACCTCTGGTGCGAACTAAATGTAAACTATACGCTATGTATATATGTAACATGTCAAATAATATGTTGTGGTTGGAATAATTAACCCCCCTTATTTATTATTAAAAATATTATGATTTTAACTAACAATTTAGTTTCTATACTGGTTTATTAGTCAGAATATTAGCAGGAAATAGGAAAATTTTTACATCTACTCAAACAAAATAAGTTTCTAGTGGAGTCACTAATTAGGGATTATTTATATTAGTTCGTATAAAACAAAACAGACAACACATTACAAACAGTAGCAATTCAGCAACTTAATTTTAAAATTATTTACAAACACTGTTTTCACAAAATTCAAATGAATGAAGAAAACACCCCGCAAAGAAAGTTGCCATCTAGGATGGATTACTGCCGGTCAGTATCCTAAAAAAATATGATTACCGTGAATATTAGTCGTTACGTACACATCTTACAAAAATGTGATAATTCCGTATTATAATAATTTAACTTACATGCTTCCTGGCCTGCGACTTCTGATAAGCTTTAATCCGGTCAGAAGCATGTTGAAACCATAGCATCATAGCCTTTTTAATTTCAGTTTCGGTCGGAGCGGACAGCGTCTATTCGTACAAAGTAGAATTAAAATAAATTAATTCCGATTAAAGCAATAGTAAATTTTCCCGGATTTACCTAATCAAAGAAAACATTAAATAAACGTCAAATTAGTGTTTACCAACGATAAGCTCAAATGATTCCAACTTTACAAAGCTCGATTTATCGAAGGTGCCGTATAGCGTAAACTTGGAACAAACTTCATCCCTCATTAACTTCCTGAAGATGTTGTTTGTCACTTCAGTAATATCATCGCCACCAGCTCTAGACAAGTATGACTTCTGTGAAAACATTATTAATCTTTAAGTTAAACGGTGTCCAACAATAATCCAAAATGGGATTAAATTAATGCAAGCAAACTTACTGCTAATTCACGATGCTCGGGATTTTCTTCCAATTTTAAATTAAACGCCATAAATCCCTGAAGCTCATTAAATGGAAAACCAAACTTGACCACCTGTGCTCCTTCCTTTCTCCAAACTTCAAGTAGAAGATAGTTTAAGCTTGTAGCAACTGCAGATGCACTCGGAGGCGTGAAGAAATTATTTCTTTGCATTTCGTTTGGAACAACTTTTGACCGAAATTTCGTCATCATCCGAATCACTCTCGTTGTGATTTGGAACAGTCTCACTTCTGGCCACACGTACATTAGATGCTTCATAATCCGAATATTCCAAAAAATGGGGAATTTCCGATGCGGCGCTGTCATAGTCATCTGCGTGGAAAAAATAAAATTATATATCGATGTATATTTAAAACAAATATTAATAGCATAACTAGTAAATAAAACTTCCCATACAGATGAATATTAATTATTTAGTTTACTAATGTAAGCAGTTGAATAAATTACCGAATTCATAATAAACTTTGACAGCAAATTTTTTCCAAATTTTTCGATTGGGCAAATCCTGTTTTCTTGCCGATTCATGCACTTCCTCTAAATTTTTAAAATTAGGCCAAAAAGAATACTTTTTCCCGTTCTCTTCCACAAACCAAGTTCACGGAACTACTTCAACTTTCTTTGATTTTAGGAATTGCGCCATCCGAAAAGGTTTCGCCATTCTTAATTCTCCTCTCCTGTGTGAACAATAGGAAAAATAATATAATTTTTCGAACAATTTGGAATGGCGATACATTTGGCAAATACTGCACTCAAGGGCCACGTTTGTGGCCCTGAAATGATCTTAGCAATACTAATGCCACACAAATCTGAACAATACGGAGATTGGTAAAAGTTAGAAGTAGTACACATTTTTTGCCAATAAGTTGTATTTCACCACTATGATCACGTGCAATACTTAAAACCTGGACAATCGTCCCATCATTTAAAATGCACGTATTATCCCCAGTTTGACAGACGATTTCAAACTTTCTGCAGAAAGTGTTTTTAAACTGCTGCAGGTGAACTTCTTCCATTCCTAACCAAGTCCTTGGTTGGGGCAAAATTTTGGTAATTGTACTTGCAGAGCTTGTTCCGATAATCTTCGATGAACTTGTTGAAGTAAATTGTTGGGCTTTCTCAAAAGTTTTTTGATTTGTCCCAGTTTGTTTTCAAAACGAAATGCTGAAAACGAATCAAGTACCTCCAATGCTTCCGCGTCCTCTGCAAGGTGAATTAGGTTGTGTACATTCTATGTCGCGTGTTGTGGGCCACATAGAATAATAAATTGAGTCACAAAATATTTCAACAAAGATTTTGCATACGAAATATATTTTTTGATCCTTTTGGTTAGCACAAAATTATAATGGAAACGTGAAGGCATACGAAATGTTTATGATATTTATCATGCAAAATATTTTTAAAACAACTGGTCCAGTATATAAAAGAAAGGTCCTAAATTCAGTTGCCTTCCAATGGTCAATATCTTTAATTGTTAGAGGCTTCCTGGCAACATCTTTCCCAAAAATTGCTTAATTTCTTCCAATTTACTTGATACTTGTTCCTGAATGTTTGCACTATTTTTAAAAGGAGCTACAAGGCAACGAATCCATAAGAACATTAATTTCCTCATCACTCCAAGGCATATCAAATGCATGTAATCCAAAGGAACGCATTTGACAACGTCGATCGGAAAATCTTCAATGATTGACAATTCAGTGTGATGTTCGGGATCATCCTTGGATCTAAATAGTTCGTTCGTTCGTTTCTTCGCATTAATGTCTAACAAAACCACTTTGTTTTTCCAATTTCCATGCACATAACATACATAAACATACAGAATATAACAGCAACTTTTGTAGCCAGTGTGATGTTTTACACCGGTAATGAATGCCCGGGCTGGAGCATCACATATGAATGCTTCGAAGTGCACTTTAATTAACTGGTTTTTAATTTTGAATCCAGTTTGAAGTAATTTTTTAATTCTTGAATAAGTTGCTTCAAATAATCATTCACATTTTCGGGCTTGGATTTTCCAGAATAAATGCCAACTGTCTCCACCGATAGTTTTGGTGAGCTCATATGTACCAATATAGGCCAGAACTGGGACTTGAATCCATCGATTTCAATTTGCAATTTAATTTCCGTTGGTAAATTTTGGCATTCTCGTAGCAACGATTGCAAAGATTTTTCCAGTCCAAAATGTACATACTGGCCAAGCGCAACTGAAATTAAATGCGTAGTTTTTGGCGTTTTCATCAAAGTCCTGGAGTCTTTGAGTAGTTCATTGAAGCATTTGTGAATATTTAATCTACGAAGTAATTCATTTACTGCCGAAACCAAAATTTGATATTTAGTGAACCACTGAATTAAAAAATCCTTAAAATTATTTTCACACTCCCTTTCACTGTCTTCACTCGAACATATGCTTTGGCCACAATTTTGATCATTGAAATCGCTGCCGTCGTTAGAATATTCTTCAATTACATTGGAAATCAAATCATTTTCTTGACCTCTGGGTAGTAGGTTATTTTCTTCTGTGACACTGGATTCTTCAGTATTAGCAGTTCCTATTGCACCAAGTTGTATATCTTGTTGACGATTCTGTGCATCTACACTTGCTTCGGCTTGTACAAGTCTTCGAAAATGTCGATCACTGTAAGCTTGGCTTTAGACATTTTGCAAATATCTGTTTATAATATTTTACGTAATAACTAAATGATTAAGCAATTTGTGTACATTACAACCTACCTTCTTTTACTGTAATTAAGTCCTATTTTTCCTTCTCGTTCCGAAATTATTAATACAAAAGTAATTCGATTACTGGGAGAGAAAATTAACACATGCTGCCAGATTTTAAAATGACTGTTTGGCCTTGTGAGCCGTTAATCCTCTTGGAATAGATAACGCGCATGCTTCATAAAACTCATTTTTTCTGAAAGTTGCTGAACACTTTGCGAACCAGGTCTGTACGCCTCCACAGTTAAGGATGCCATTCGTAAACTTCTCTTATTTGCGAAGTCTCAAATGATTCTTACTGTTGTCGTAACGAATAAGTGCATTTACTTTTCAGATTATGTTATGTTTCCGATATCATTAAGTTGATGTGTGCTGGCTGGGAACCAACAACATATATATTTTCTATTTTACTTTAATCGTTTTCAATTTTAAACTCGTATTTGCAATGTGCAGGTTGTAAGGGCTAAGGCGGAATCGACCAATAAATATCTATCTATCTATCTCTACAGCAAATAAAAGTTGATTGCCTAAGAGTAATCAGTCTTCATTCCGCTAGGCCAGGTGACACATTACCAAGAATAAGTATTTAATTTCAATTTCCTATAAACATTTTCAGCAACAAACGTTTTTAGATTTAATTATTTGTAACTTTTGTAAGCTGAAACTTAAAATGAATTATTTACACATTTTTACCATGATCGGGGAAGACGGAGGATAAAAATAAATTATCTTTCGACTTGGTCAGCAAAAGAACCCGGATCATATCTCGTAACGGGACATTTTTAATTTTTATTGGAATAGAAAGAATCCCAACTATCCTGCATTATTGGAAAATTCAATTATTCAAGAAGCGCTATACAATGTTTGAGCTGAGGGATTTTCATTCTTATTTCTGGTATTTAATTTTTTTTTTCAGAATGTAGCTTAATACCTTTTGAAGTATTTTTCCCTCAGAAAATAAGGCTGAATTAAGGAACAGCAGTAGATATGAAATTGTTATGTGGAAGTGTCTGTGTCTTTATGGAACCCTCCAAAAAATCTACTCAACGGTCAATCCGGTTATAAATATTACGAAATCATTTCTACATATGAGGTCGTAATCTTGTCTTTGTACTGTGTGGGAGGAACGGCCAGCATTGCAATAACATGGTTTACAACAATCGATACTCCTGAATTTACAATTCAATTCATAAGTTGTTATTATTATTCATAAGTAAAACGAATGTTTTGAATAATTGAAAGACTGGAACCACTATTGAAAAGCCTGAAATCAGTAGAAAATGTTGGAATTCAAGTGGGATGCTTCCTCGTTGTGGAACGAGATTCAACGCCAGTGTATGATGATTTTGCAATTCGTGGCAGAGCATTATTTTTCTTAACCGTATAAAGATGTTTCAGACGATAAATATATAGTCATACAAGAACGCTTTCCTTGGCCTCCATTCTAATGTGGCAGTATTTGCTGCTAAATTGTGCAATGCCACTAACTGTGCATATCTCCTTCACTTTGCATGTAATTATAAAATGAGCTGAGAAGATGATATTATTGGGCTTTACTTTTAAAGCAAAAAACTGATTATTTCTCACATATATGCCTCCAAAATAATGCCAGGAAGCAGGCAAGCAGCGTAGTAAAAAATTGTAGGTTAATCCATCAAGTGTACCAAATCCAAAAAGAGGATAATACATTGTTTGATTTGCATGAATTAATTTGAGCTTTAGTAGTGATTAGCTCTCGGCATCATCAGCCAAGTGAAGCAAAGATATATTATGAACCATAAATTCTTTGGAATCTAAATCAACCACTTATTCAACAAAATCAATGAGAAATGTTCTGGCTAGATTTGCCCAACTATTAACCTGAGTATGGCAAACGGACGTACATAGCTAAAAACTAAAAAGTAGGATATGTTTATACTTAGCCATGGGTAGTTCATTTCGAAAAACAACCGGACCTACTGTAACACAGTCTTACCTCCGCGGCTTCTCACCTGCCGATTTTATTAGCGCTTCTGTATTTCCTTTGACAAATTATCCTTCATACTGACAGGAAATATAATAAAAATAAATAGATTCTCTGGTTAGCAGCCGATGAGTGCAGTCGCAAAAATTTTCTCTCTTCAAATTCCTGACATTCCCGGTAATAACAGTGTTAGAATTGACAAACAGAATAGGGATATATAAGTGTAAATGCCAAGAAACACGGTAAAGCGAGACTTAAGTATCACACCACCTGAAAAATTAAATACTAGTGAAACCAAAACTCCAAACCCTGCGAAAAAACCAAAAGGCATGGCTACTACACTGCAAGAGCTGAAAGAACTCATAAATGGCCTGTATGAGAAAATTGACTCGGTTATTGAAAAAATTCTGAAGACCCATGAGGGGAGGATTGAAAAATTAGAATCCAAACTGGAGTTTATGCAGCAGAAACTCAATGAAAAATCCATTGTTGTATTTGGAGCACTTGAAGGAAAAGACGAAAACTTTCAGAAGCTACATGAGGGAGTAAATGAATTGTTCCAAAAAATTGGACTGCCCAGAAAGGAATTTGACACGGCTAGAAGAATTGGGAAAAAGATCGATGGGAAAAGCAGACCCATAGCCATATCTCTTCTCAAAGTGAAAGACAAGTATGAAATATTTTCGGCTAAACAAGCTTGCAGAACCCCAGAACTGGCCAACGTGTACATCAGCTCCGAGAAAACACCCAGGGAAATACAAATACGAAAGATATTAACTGAAAAAATGAGAGAGCTCAGGGCCAAAGATCCCAAAGCATCTTGCAGAATACGTTATGAAAAAATGTTTGTGACCTTTGGAAATGGTCTGGAGACAACTTACACAGTGAATTTCATGAGGCCAAATTGGCCCATAATTGAAGCCTGAGAATCCCTGCCCGTGACCCAAACTAACACAATGCACAATGACTGTAAAGTGAGTTTTTGGAACTGTAGGGGTCTAAAAAATATAATAAATCTCCCAAACATAGAAAGAAAGTTTCTAAATGATACATCAATTTTGTGCCTAAGTGAAACGTGGCATACAAGCTCTGAAAAATTTGAAAAAGCTGGACTCTGTTCCCCAAGTTTACTAGATCTGACTCTGAGGCGTTGAAATTATGAAGTAGAGGTAGAGCAAGTGGGGGCCTCATTACATACATAAATCAAAATGTTTTTCCAATTTCAAGTGTTCTACACAAAAATGAACACTGGCTTATACAAAAGGTCATCAATAAATGCGGTAAGAGTATATTACTTGCAAGTTGCTATTTTAACCAGGAAACATCACTACACAAGTTTGAAGAGTTACAGGCAACCATAAGTGAACTCATAAACAATGTCAAACCAAATATATCTATCATTCTTGGTGATTTTAATACTAGGATAGGTAACCTAAACCAGTGCTACATACCTCTTCATAGCTGCAATTTCTCAAACAACAGATCATCCTTAGACAAGGCCTTAAACAATAGAGGCAAAAAACTGTGTTCAGTTCTTGAAGAGCTTGGTTTTGTTATCCTAAATGGTCGAGTAAATGGGGACAACCCAGGCCAATACACAAGGCCTGAATCTGCATCTGTGCTTGATATTATTTCAATCAGTTCTGAAAATGCCCATATTTTTAATTCACTCTGCTTTGTCGACATGATTCAATCTGATCATTACATGGGGCAACTAGAGATAAATTTGCCGTCTGATAGCCAAATTATTCCAACCAGTAAAATCAAACAAACTCTCAAATAGAAACACAAACTCAAAGACATTTACAAAGAAAAGGTTACCGCTGCACTTTCAATAAATAATAGCAAGGATGATTATACCCGTCTAACCGAAACCATAACACAATATACCATAACATACAATTCCAAAATGATTAAATCGGATAGAAACCAGCATTACCCCCGTTGGTATAACAGAAACTGCTTACAACACAAGAGAGATCTGCAAAAGCTCCAGAGATCTGCCAAAAAATCAAACTGGGAACAAAATTTGCGAACAGATTACTTAAATAAGAGACGTGAATACAAAAAATTACTCCAAGTTACAAAGAAAGCTTTTTGGGATACGAAAATAGAAGCAACAACGAATTCTAGAAATATGACTGAATTCTGGAAAAACATAAAACATTTTCGTCACAAACCTTCCGTACCAAATATAATTTCCACGCTGGAATGGGAAACTTTTTTATTCAATCCACGCCTAAATTCAAGTAACGAGATGATTTCGGACACGCGACACGAAACTTTGGATAAAGACATACATTTACTAGAAGTTAAGGAAGCTCTGTCCCACCTTAAAAATAAAAAAGCCCCAGGCCCTGACCAAATATCGAATTAATTTCTCAAAAATCTTCCAGAGAATGGCGTAAATCTCATATGCACATCTTTAAATAAAATTTTTTCAAGCGAATGTCCACCAGTGGAATGGATTGAAATAGAGATCACTATGTTATTTAAAAGGGGGGACCCAACAGAACCCAGTAATTACCGTCCAATAGCGCTGGCAAACACACTCATGAAGGTGTTTACACATATTCTTGAAAAACGGCTTAGTAAATGGGCTGACGAGTCAAAAATAATTCCGGAGGCCCAAGCTGGCTTCCGCAAGGGACGTGGTTGTATGGAGCATATACTCACACTAAATGCAGCTATTCAAATAACGCTAAATGAAGACAAAGGCCGATTATATGCGCTCTTCATCGATTTTAAACAAGCATTCCCGTCTTTGGAACATGACCTGCTATGGGGAGTTTTGCAGCATATTGGAGTAAGTAGAAAAATAATTCGAATTTTACAAAAAATGTATACAGCCGCGAATACAAGAGTAAGAACAGCCAACGGGCATACCCAGCCCATACCATTTGGAAAGGGCCTTTTACAAGGTTGACGTCTCAGTCCTCTCCTCTTTTCATTGTTTGTGTACAACATAGAAACATTATTAAAACATAAAGGCTGTGGAGGCATAAAGTTTCAACACTCAATTTTCATCCTCATATTACTATACGCCGATGATATGGTTTTAATGGCAAGAACTGCAGCAGATATGAAGAAGAACATTATGGTGATAACGGAATATTTTGAATCACTGAAGCTAGAGGTCAACTTGTCTAAAACTCAAATGGTTATTTTTCGGAAAGGGAATACGAAGTTATCCAACAGAACATGGTTTGAATATAAGGAGCAGCGCGTGGATATTGTTAAAGAATATACATATCTTGGAGTGAAATTCTGCTTCTCAGGAATATTCTCAAGTAACCTACAATACTTTTTAAGCAAGGGCCGCCTAATGTGTAGTGAAGTGGTATCTACCCTAGCACGTGCCAAAGTTTATAAATGGAACTACATACAAAAAATTTTCTCAGCCTGCATAAGAACATCTGTGTTATACTGTTCGCACATTTGGGGCCTGAGATATCTAAAGGAAATAGAGGGCATTCAACAGTTATTTTTCAAACGTATTCTAAATATGTGCAAATTCACTCCTGAGTACATTGTTAGATTGGAAACGGGACAGCTGCATACCAAGCTCAACACAGTAAGGCAGCTTTTACGATTTATATTACAAATTCTGAAAATGCCAGATACAATTTACCCTAAATTAGCCTACCTAGCTTTATGCAATTGGGACGCGAAAACTAACAATGACGGGGGATACAGGAATATTCGGCATAACTGGATTACACAAATTCGCAAAATATTTATGGATCTTAATATCCCCGAAGCCTGGCAAAATAGAGAAGAGACATTCCTCCGCACTAATTTTTCTCAACTAATAGAAACCGTGAAGACTGTGATCTCTCTTCAAGACCTTACTTGCGTGCAAAGTTCTGAAAGACACAAAGTGTACCAAGTGCACGAATATTGCCCTGGAACTCCATCAATGTATCTAACAATAAATATAGGAATGGCAAAAAAGCGATTGTTATGTCAAGCAAGGCTGGCAGGCACATTCTTTAGAATAGGCCCTGACAAATACATATTCCCATCTATATACAAGCCAACCTCTTGTCAGTGCTGTAATACAGGAGACCTAGACACGGTTGAGCACATGTTATTAAAATGTCCAATGCAGGAAATTAATATAGTAAACTACACAATTGTTGCTCCATATAGGCTACACTTTAACCCTGATAACAGAGAAAGAATGTTAGATGTTCTCATGATGCTAGAAAATTGTTTAAGGAGAAGGGAATTCCTTAGTGACTGTACATAGGAATGATACAAATGAACTTGCAAAATCCTTAACATAAAATAACTGTAACATCATTATAAGGAGAATCGAACGATTATTGTAAATCTTTTGTAATACCAATATCGGGTCATGGGCGAAAGCCTATAGGACCTTAAATAAATAAATACAAAAAATAATAAAAATAAATACATTTTTCAACCCCACATATTATGAGATTTCTAGTAACTCCCAAACGTCAAAGATGCGCCTAATCATTATCGATTTGTTCGACTACTCTGATAACTACTGCTAATACCTGCCAGGCAAGGATTTAGAGTTTAATCTGCGTTGTCTCTTTGTATATTGTTGCTCGTGTGAGTAAAGTCATGGATCTTCATTTTGTTTTCTTAACGTGGTTGTTGCGTTCAAACGCTTCGAAGGATTTCTCTCAGAAGTCTAATGAAAAAAAGTCAAAAGCGTCATCACCACTTCATCGGGAGTTTAATATCAAAACAATTTAGAGATGTACAGTTTTACATAAAAAGTAACGTATATTCCAATACTAATTTTATATCATTTACAATGTATGTAAATATTTTTATTTACTTAATCCAATTTTTACCAACAAATTAAAGTGATTTAGTATTTACTAAACTAATTTTATATTGTGTTTAATTTATAAAATTACGTGCCCAACTTTCCATTTTACAAAAAAATTAAAAAATCATTCACAAGTTGTCACCGTATCTGGAAATCATTTATGTGATTTCAGAAATGTTTCCAATCAAGATATGCAACGAATTGCTCCCAAAATGTTTTCGCGGACATTTCATCGTCATCCTGACACATTTAAGAAGTCGTCACGATATTTCTTAACACTGACGATGACGGCTTTATCGTGAGTAGACTTCTTTAGGTTGACACAATGATTACTTTGTGCTTGCTGGGTATGAGATAAGTTCTGAATAAATATAAATTTGCTAGCTTTGAGCCAGACCCGCTTCTTACTTCTCCAAGTACCCCAGTAATACCAGGGTACAAACAACATACACTCGGGTATGGGTACAGGTTTTGGGTTGCGGTCTCGGTAAGTCGTGGGTACAGGTACTTCTTTTTGAGCTCAAGTATGATTATGGGAACTGAAAATATTTACCTGTATATGTACTGTTTTAACAACAAATATTGACAGAATCTTGAAATAATTGCTTCATGGGTTCTTTCGAAAGCATTTGAAATGTGTTACAAGGTAATATAAGCAAGGATTATTATGCGGCGTTTGGAAGGGATGGAGAACGAAACGATTTTTACCCAAAATATTAGTTATTACGCATCTAAAATTACTACACTACCCTTGCCAATAGTATTTATATTTAAAAGCAAATCGAAGACAGAGCCATTTAGTAACATCGTTGACTACGTTATTTCTGTCATTATGTTTCCAAACTGTGCTTTGTGAAATGTTTGTAGATCGTTTTACAAATAATTACTAGATATTATTATTGTATCAATTATTTGAAAATATTTTACATGGCTAAGAGAAGTGAGGCAGTGGCTTGAAATGCAAAGTCCACATACACTGGCGTAGACTCTCGTTCCATAACATGGAAGCATCCCACTCGGATTCCGACATTTCCCACCGATTTCAGGTTTTTCACAAAATATTGGATTTCGCAACGAGACATTTCCACTTGATTTACGGCCCGCCCTGTCTCTAACTTCAGCAGCTCCATATAATGCGGTATTAAAAAGGACTTGGAAAAGGCCACCGTGAAAATTACCACACAATAACAACCGAGTAGCATCATAAATAATGACAGCACCATATTCTGGAGATAGTACCTGATCCCAAAGTAACAACAGATTACTCCAATTGTAAGGCTGAATATTTTAAATATATATATTGTAGTGGAGTAACCAAAATTAAACATTTTGATTGACAGCTCCATTGTCTTGCAAAATTTCCAGCTGTTTCTGATGTATTCGATATTACTAATTTCGACCTCATCTCGAATGAAGATCAGTTCTTTCAAAAGACAAGTGCTGGTAATATCCAAAAACAAAATAATATTTTCAATTGCAATGGCAGTACAACATACCGCCAAGTGATATATCATGCATTCATGAAGGAACAGTACAAAAAAACAAACAGGATTTCTCCATGAATTTGGTAAATTGTGATATAAATGAACGTTTTCACAGAAAATGGCAATTAAAACGTTTAACCCCACAGAAAACATTAGCACCATCCAGGGGAGAAACACCACAAATGTTTCCTTCGTAGTACGTTTCTCTAGTATGGGCTGAAATGGATTTCTTTTCTTTTCTGAAAACATAATAACATTAGCCTGAATTACTACAATCTCGTTATTCATATTCATTACACTTGAAATTCTTACTTTTCCCATTTTTAATGATTTTAATATTTTCCCCGATTTTCTGGAATACTGATGTGAAGACAAATAATGTAATTTCAGGGGTGATGATTGTTGTAAACCATGTGACTGCAATGCAAGATCCTCCTGCCACACAGTACAAAGAACTGAGTATGAGTTCGCGTGTGAAAATTAATTCGCTAGTGCTTATCACCAGATTGACCGTCGCGTGAGTTGTTCTAAGCGCGCTGTACAGATATAGACACTTCCACAGAATCATTTTATTTCTACTGGTGTTCCTTAATTCAACGTTATTTTCTGAAGGAAAAAATACTTCAAAGGGTATTAAACTAAATTTTGAAAGGGTTTGTAAATACCAGAAATAAGGCTGAAAATCCCTGAGCTCAATCATTTTCTACTTTTTTTAATAGTGGAATATGCAAATAATGCTGGAAACTTGAAACTCTTCCAATTCCAATAGAAGTTTAAAATGCCACGTCTACAAGATCTGATCCGGGTTCTGTTATTAACCAAGTCGGACTGGTGGATATTTTATTTTTACAGTATATTTTCCAATCCAAGTAAAACAAAATTAATAAATCAGCTGATGCTGCAACTTACAAATGATAAAATTTAATAATGTTTGCTACCTGCAATTATTTTATAGGAAATTGAAAATAAATACTAATAATTGGGAATGTGGTACCTGTCCTGAAAGAAGGACGAGTGATTACTATTTATTAATCAATTAACTTTTGTTTATTATTCCTTAAGCTCATAAAATATTTGATTCTGTCACAACCTTAAAACGTAAACTGGAATACTGTTTGGGTTTAGTTTGTTCTATGTTCAGTTTAGAAACAATATAAACAGTATTCGTATTCAAAAACAGAAGTACAACAAAATAAAACGTCAATACGAAATGCAAAACTAAAATAATTCGACTCACAGCGGGTAATAACGTTTGTAAGACATATTTCAGATCATACAATTTTGACCGATGAGGTGTCAACGGGTATATGTGGTAACATGACCTAGTAATTCCGTGCAGTATGTAGTTATCTACGTAACCTCCTACAGAACGCAGTGGGTAATAAATAGTCTCATGGCCTTATTTGAATTTGGTACGTGGAAAGTATAGTCACATGATCTTAGTGGGTTACAACGTTACAAGTAGACTCATGGCCACAGAATGTCCTTAGTTAGTCACAAATAGTCTCGTAACTACAGTTTGACCGTAGTGGTTAAAATAAGTACCAAGACCTGATTCACAATTGGTTACATTTACTCATATTGCCTCAATTTGCCTACGTTGGGTCGCAAATACTCATGACCTCAGATTGACCTTGGCGTGTGATATATATTCGCAAGACCTCAGATTGACCTCGGTGTGTGATATATATTCCCAAGACCTCAGATTGACCTCGGTGTGTGATATATATTCCCAAGACCTCAGATTGACCTCGGTGTGTAATATATATTCCCAAGACCTCAGATTGACCTCGGTGTGTGATATATATTCCCAAGACCTCAGATTGACCTCGGTGTGTGATATATATTCCCAAGACCTCAGATTGACCTCGGTGTGTGATATATATTCCCAAGACCTCAGATTGACCTCGGTGTGTAATATATATTCCCAAGACCTCAGATTGACCTCGGTGTGTGATATATATTCCCATGACCTCAGATTGACCTCGGTGTGTGATATGTATTCCCAAGACCTCAGATTGACCTCGGTGGGTGATATGTATTTGCGAGACCTCAATTTCCCAACAGTGCATCATACTTGGTACGGCGACCTCACTTGACTTCAGTGAATAATACCTTTCCCCAATATCTCTACAGTCTATGTGGAAATTGCAATTTGGGGAACAAAAGTTGTGAGAATGGGCTCATGAGATGGGAGTGGTGGTGAGATTTTTCGTTTTGCTTGTAATAATAATTACCATTACAAAGGGTGGTATTTAGTAATGTAAGATACGCAATTGATATTTGTGCAAGTACCAATAATGCCTTAACTGGTACTTGCTAAAATGTGCCAATTAGGTTATACAAATAACCGAAGTTGAACTGGTAAGGCAATTGAAAGAACATTTGGAAATTTCACTGATAAGTACAATTGCAATTGATATTTCAATTGGGTGTGTTTTTCTCAAAGCGGATAGCCAAGAAAGTCACTTTTTCGCACAGAATTTTCATATGAGTACGTAGATGCAGAGTATTGTCAAAAAAAATTTGCAGAAAACTTTTTTTCATAAAACCGATTTTGAAGGTCAGAAAACTGAAAAAGCCCGAAAATTAAAATATTTTTTTTACAGCCATACTGAACTACTGAAAGACAAAGTGTGTATCTCAAAGTTATCACAACAAAAGGCCACATCATGAATTTTTTCGGCTCCGTAACGTTAATACTTCGGGTTTTTTAAAAAAATTACAATGCAAATTTGTGTACCTTCACGAATTTTTTTCACTACGAGCCCACTCTAATAAGCACAATTTTAAAAGCTGAAATGACAAGGCTGCAATCGTACTCCAATTTGAAATTAAAAAATGTTGCACATTACAGTGGGCTCACCTTCAAAATCGAGAAAAACCGAAACGGGTAATTTATATACATACATAGATAAGGGTCCATGCAAGTGTGCTTCTACGTACACACTCAGGATTGTACAGTGGAGGTGAGAGGCGCGCTATCACGCAGCGTAACGTTCGTTCTTCCCTCACGAAATATAGTACCATTTATTTTTTGTTATACTGTTTATATGGCTGGTCCTACACCAATAAAAATTGGTATGAGGGTTGACCACGGTATTTAAAATACATGTATGTACATTACGTACATTCGAAGGAAAAAAATTCAACCTTGCACTGTCCGCTTTGAGAAAAACAAACTCAATTTGTAATTGCAAGTTAACTGATACAGAGTATAAATCGACGGCAAAGAGGCACAATTATCTGTGCACTTTAGATTAGCAGTAAATTGACCAACATGCAGTTTCACTAAATTGAACAAAATGCATGAAGCAAAATGATCTAGATGCAATGCGTAATGAGATAGAGATGCACAAACGAAATACCCGGCCTTCAAGCCCTCCAAGGCTGAAATATTGTAAAATTTCGTTCTATACAAGAAGCACTTAAAATATTTGGCCTTCCTTCTTAAAAGCAAAAACACAAAATGAAACATAAATCACTAGAGGGAATTCACTTAGATTATTTTGCCTCATCACCGACGAAATTTTGCAGTAAGTGCAGTAACATTTATTCGCTGGGACAATATTCGTGATTATTACGTGCATTACAGTTATTAGAGCGGAATGACTTATTGAAACATTTTGTGGAATTTATGCTCTTCGAAACGGTTGCAAGTTGCAATTAAATTGATAAGTATTTTTGAAATTGCAACTTTTTGCATCGAAATCACTTTTAATTGTAATTGAATATCTTGCCATTTCAGTTGTGCTTAACCGGTAATTGTGAGTATTTGATGCTTTTGTAAGTGCAATTTAAGTAGATGGAAATTCTGCTTGCACCAACAATTGCAATTCCCTGGTATAAAGTAACCGCAATTGAACCGAACTTGCAAGTTCAATTAGTAATTGCGGTTAACTTGCAATTGACAAGGAACACTACCTGACTGCATTAAAAGTCAGTGTTCTGAAATTTGCAAAAACAATATGGGACATTCCAGTCAGGGATAGGATTTTTGTTAATCTCCATGAATTTTTTTAATTTTCCATGCTGAATCTGATGTTCTTGGTGGGATTTCAAAAATCCCTGGTGAAATTTTTTTTAAGTCCCTGTTGACAAAACAAAATCTTATAGGACGTTATAAATCCCTGCTAGGAAAAATTCAAAATACCTGTTTATAGAACTAATCTCCTTGAATGATGCCCAAAATTTCGAAAACGCTGTTAAAAAAGATCAACCTTTGGAAAACTATTTTCCCTGGGAAGAATCTTCACGTCTTCCCACAAAAATCTGATCCCTGATTCCAGTTAAATAATATTTTGAGTTTTAACATTTTGCTTACAATTATGCACATGGCTATCAATAAATACTGCTTTTAGTTTCATCAGTTTAACATAACAACCTCTCCATCGTGCAAAGAGATCTAGTGCAAGTACGAGCGAACATAATTTTTATGAGCGAAGCAATATAATGGAATGATCTCGGTTCTGACTTTGTGGACACAAAGGTTTCCATGGTATTCAACTTTAAAAAAAAATTCCAACTTAACCTCCTGGTGACCATGTGGATGTGCAAACAATTTTGAATTTTTCGATATTTCGAGAAATTTTGAAAAATGTCAAAAACATAATTTACGCTCTAAATTTCCTTTGCACCTTTCCCTGAACATGTTGTGCAAACCACCTCGAATTTTCCAATTTTCGAAATTTCTAAAAAGAATTATCTCATGCAAAATGGGATTGGGCTTTTAACTTCAGTTCAACATTTCAGCATTTGTGAATGCAAACCAGTTCAAATATTTGAGTTTCTGGGAACTTCGGAAAAATTGTGCTCACAAAAAAGTAAATTGTGCTACCACTAGGTGTGAAATTAATTTTTATTTATACTCATGTGAAACGCATATGTCGCCCCTCGCTTCGTTCATCGAGCTGTCGGTCAACCGATTGCAATTTACGATTTTTTAAATTTGTGTTATTGTTATTCAGGGCAGGTATGAATATAAACAAATTCTTTTTCACTTTTATTTCAAATGTACATAAATCGTCAAATCTGTTTTGTAAATGAACGTTCTAAATAAATTATATTTTCTATTACTTGAAAAACGCAAGGGTTGACTCACTATTTATCGGTTGAATAAAATCTAGGTAGAAATTTAAAAAAAAATTATGCAAGTCACGTTGTCAGTTACATGCTGGGAGAGTGGCAACAGGTTTGCAAAGCATGTTTTATTTCACAACGTGACTATACATAGCTACAATAATGTAACGAGTTGTTTAAGGGCTGTTCCAGTTTTATAATATTATAAAAAGGGTAAGGAGAGATGGCCTTAGCTGAGGCGCCACCCTAGCCACCTTTGCAGTATTTAAATATACCCGGCGAACCAAATGATTTACAATTCAGTTCAGTTATAGAGTGAATTGAATTGAATTGTTTTTTACTGAACCGAATTGAAACCCTCCTCCCAATCCAGTTTAGTATTCGAACTGGATTGAATTGTAAATTTTGAATTGAATTGAATTGCTCCGGCCACTACTCATAAGTTTCAATGATAGTCTCATTCAGGGGTGGATTACAGTAAAACCTGTATATAGTGACCACCTATACAGTGGTCTCCTGTTCACAGTGGCCAGTATCATGTGTCCCCGTCATGCGCCCTATGATTTAACATTACGTTAACCCTGTATACAGTGGTTTCCTCTATAGTGGTCCCCTGTCAATAATGGACCCGGGCTTATGTCCATTCATTACGAAATGCATGCTTCGAACTCTGAATACAGTGGTCAGCATTAAAAACCATGTGCAGACGAAATCGTCGCTCATAATTTCTATAGATTTCTAAGTATTCTAGATTACGGTTTCTTAAATAAAGCATATTCCCGGAACCATACCTCTATACCACGCACAGTGCAAGAACACTTTGATTTCCATTTCGAAAAAATAGAGAATATTAGAATTATTGGAAGATCTCAAAGTGAAATTGGTAGTCAGGATTGCCAGCATGCAATGGTTGGATTGACTTGGAAGAAGAAACATTATATTTGTTTAAATTATATTTGCGGAGAATCTGCCAGCGTCAATAATAAAGTAATTTACGATAGTTGGTAGCTATTTCACGTAGTATTCAAAAACAATATTTAGAATTACTATATAGAATTATCGTTATACAGAATATCTTGCTCAACACAAGTTGAAAAATTTTAAACGGTCAAAAATTATTTATATGTAAAAAATTGCGACCGTTTCAATTATGTCTTCTTAAACGCGTTAAAATATTCATTTAATATATGCACCCTATATAGTGCTCCATGACCACTTTACTGAGTATAGTGGTAACTGTACATAGTGGTCAAATATTAGGTTCCCTAGAGAAACCACTATATACAGGCGAGAATTTCTACATAGCAGATTGCAAATTTATCTATTACTTATTTTCAGAGCTGTCCAAAATACATGCTCACCAAATACAAATTACAAAATACTAAATACATTCTTCCGGCGTCGAAAATACAAACTACAAAATACATTCTTCAGGCGTCGAAAATACAAACTACAAAATACATACTCAAAACGTAGAAAATACAAACTACAAAATACATACTCAAAACGTAGAAAATACAAACTACAAAATACATACTCAAAACGTAGAAAATACAAACTACAAAATACATACTCAAAACGTAGAAAATACAAACTACAAAATACATACTCAAAACGTAGAAAATACAAACTACAAAATACATACTCAAAACGTAGAAAATACAAACTACAAAATACTAAATACATTCTTCAGGCGACGAAAATACAAACTACAAAATACAAAATACATACTTGAAACGTAGAACATCCAAAATCTGGAATTTAGTTTTATGGGATGTTAAAACGATTGCATTTCGTTTTACTTCATTGATGTGATTGGTTTTTGGCATAAACGGAATTTTCAAACCCAAAGAAAGTGCGCCAACAAAAAACACATTTAAAATACCATGTATTTTGGACAGCTCTGCTTATTTTCTTTACAAAAAATGTTGCACGGCTCTAAAGCCAAAGTCATTGAATGAACATATAGAAGCTGGCTTTACCTGGTCAATGAATTAATAAAACGATATCAAATAATTATAGATGCATAAATGGAACAAGTTTCTTGAAAGGTATTCTGCGAATTCCTTTATAAAAGTATGTATAATATAATTGATAATGACTATAAATGTTACACAAATTATAACCTTGTTGAATGTGTTTCGTTTCATCGACTCCAGGAATCGTGGAACATTGGACGTGACAAGGATTAGTAAATATGCGGACGATGCTCGTATTATGCATAATTACAGATGCAACTTGCGATGAGAATAATAAATGTAGATCATACATGCAGGTGCACGAACGCAGGGTCGTACTAAATGAGAATCTGACCAAATGTCCAAACCGGTCCTAGTTAGAAGGTCCAATATAATTGTTCAAGCATAATTTATTTAGTGTGTGCCAAATTGCCAAATTTTCCCCCATTTAATAAACATTTGAAGCCAGAGCGACCTATCCAAACCAAATGCCTACTCCAAATTGTACGGAGTGCCGCAAACCCTTTACCCCATCAGCGCATGTAATGTTCAATGACAAAAAAAATTGATGCTCCAATATTTATGTAAAACGTTTCTTGCAGATTTTTCAAAATTTTTAGCACAACAACTCAGGATACTACTGCGCTTATTTCTGTGTTCAGTAGTGTAAAATCAGGATATTTTTCGGATAAACTGAAATGAATTTTTGTGTTTTTCCTCAAATTTTACAATTTCAAAAGAAATAAAATGTGGTGCTCAATTAAATTTCTTAATACAGGACAATTTTTTAGAATAACCCATCTGTAACTTGAGATTTTATTCCATTTATTCTACGAATTTTAAAAAAAGTCTTCCCCAGTACAACATTTGTTTTGACAAATTCGTGGTTGGTTATGACAGGTAGGAAGGTTAGCCATTAAAAGTGAGGGGAGAAGGCTATTATTGTTCCTCTTCGGATTAATGAAGGTCGTGTCATTGATACTTTACGAAGGTTAAGCGATGACCCAATATCTAACACGATCAAAAAACGTCCAGTGTTTCAGAAAACATCCTTACTTTGCTGTACTCCCGGAAACCTGTGGCTGAGTTTTTGAACTAAGGACGATGGAACAAATTTTGAAAAACCAGGTATACCAAAATATAACGCCAACCTTGAGTTACACCAAACTGGAACTCCAACTTGAATAATCTAATCTTGAACATTGAAGCATACATGCAGGAAGACAGAATATCTCAAGATTTATTTACCACAAAAAAGGATGGCGCATATTTGATAGGTCCAGTGGCCTGTTTCGACCCGCGCGTAGTGAATTGATCCTTTCGGCTGCGAGTGTTTAGTCAAGGTGGGCCAGTTTGGTCAACTTGACGGAGGCATCAAGTCATTCCCGGTTTGGTTTGGTCAATTTGATCGACCCGTTTAATGATTTAGCTGATATGGTAAGTGTGGTATTTATTTAATGGAACCCTAGGTGCCTATAGGTACACGCCATTCAGATTACATTTCATTATCCCAGATGAATTGTAAACGTCGATGTTTAAAAGTGGGAAATCCAATGTAATGGCTGTTATTGAGGAAAGAAACAAGTTTTTAATGCACTCATGGAAATGCGTTAGCAATCACCTCACATCCAAGTCTCTAACAAAATGATACTTGCAAAAATCCTCTCTGGGATGAAGTTAGATGAATTTTCAATCCTACTTACAACTTTTTCTTGAGTGTAAGTAATTGCAAAATTATATACGATCCAGAACAAAAATGCATCATGTTATCAGAATAAGGATTTTTTGACTCAATTAACCTTTAGGCATGCACACGCTAGCCATGGAAAGCGCACGTTGTCTTCATTAGATGAGCTTCCTAGAGGCTTATAATTACGTATTCCTAAATGTATTTGTTTAGTGTAACCATAGTTGTGACTGGAGGGATACTAAATCTTTCCAACTCGCAATAAGTTCAAGATAAGTTAACATCTCGAAAGTTGATTTTATATCATCAAATTGAATAAGCTCCATCGGAAATATATTACCCTTTACAATTTTAAAGCCCACTGTACGCACATATGTAAATGTTGGACTGGATTTTCAAGATGAGATTAAGCACATTCATTGTGCTTGGTGGCATCTTCTTCCCGGCATGTCTGCCAGGTAAGTTGGAAGTTTACTTTAAATTTGTCTAGTGAGGTTCTGAAGATTAAATTATATTTCCTCAGAGAAAGTGAGTAATTGCTCTCCAAATGGGCTGGGTGAGAATCAAATCGCTCTTTGCAACAGTGTGGACCTGGGAATGTCTTCATGGGATGAGTGCAATTCCAAGGAAATTTGGCCTCCTAATACTATCGTGGAAATCAAGTTAGTAGTATTCTTCCCAACAGTTTCTTTTAGGTGTTTTCTTTAAAAATGATTACACCCAGACACAGGCGCGTAGCCAGCAACTGGCCAAGGGGGGGGGGCAACATTAGTTAGAACGTACATAATATGACACATTAAATGGGAAATCCAATTCACGAGTGTAAAACGCATCAAATTTTCCAAACTGAATTTCAGATTTTTATAGTCTCCACGTTTTACGATTCCATCAAATTTGAATGATTTTGGACCAGATTTTCAATTGGGTTCAATCCGATTTTGGAACATTTCGAGACCTGGGTTCGCTTCTATCGTTTCAGCTGGTGCTTAACCTACAGTTCCTGTGATACACGTCTTTGCTTTTAAAAGAAACTGTGGATATCGGGAGTGCTTGACCTAAGGCTTCCATCCGACCGGATAAATCAAATATCCGATCCGAATCCGATCCGAACCGACATTTTCGGATAAATTTTCTTACTATCCGATCCGTAACGGTTGGATATATATTGTTATTCGAAAATATTATTCATTCGTATTTGATCCGACCCGCGGATATCCGAAATTTTCCGAATTGATACCATTGAATGATGAAAAAAATATTAGGAATTTTCACTCCAAAAATGCATCAGCTTTTTACTACATCACAATACTAATCATTTTTGCATACATTACGTACAAACTGAAGAAAAACTTTACAAACACAGCTGTAAATTTGAATTCGTTCTTATTGGTCGCTCGAACGCGCTAAAAATTAGATTTTCGGATATCCGTCGGATTATCCGATATTTATTATTTGTGACGACCGGATAAGGGGTATGTATCCGATCCGATCGGATTGTGTTCGGATAGAATAAGTAGTGTATCCGATCCGAAATTTCGGATATCCGCGGATCATCCGATCGGATGGAAGCCTTAGCTTGACCTTTTCATAATGAAGAATTAATTACAATTCACTAATTTAATAATTCTATCCAGCTTAAAAATTCCCTCGAAGCGATGCGTGTAAGTTACAGGAGCTAAAAGCCTTTAATATGAAAATATTTAAAGCCGCTGTTACCAAACTTTTGTTGCCGTTGAAGGTTGAAGTCGAATCAACGAGGCAAAGTGAAATCGGGATTTCGCTATGCATTCAGATCACCCGCTAAGCAAGAATGAACACAATAAAAATATACTAGTAAAAGCCCTGTGCTTCTTAGGGGCAAGTACTTGAGAATTGAGAGTATATACAAAATTAAGACCTATCGTAAAAGCTATAGATCCCGTTTCAAGGCCTGTCGAGAAGGCTTGATGTTAATAGCCCGCTTCGCCAGGAAAAGTAATCTCATATAAGACATATGAACTATTAATTGTAAGATTAACAATTCGTTTCAAATAGCTAGTTGGCAATTCATCATCAAAACAATATGGTGCAACGTTTCCCCCGGCCCACCAAGGTTCTCTCCCTAACTCAATATTTGGCTATACACGTGGAATTTAACTATTCGCTTGATCAATTTAATACCAACATTCCATTGTAATTAAATCTTGCTGTTGCATCACTGCATGATGCTTCACCCCTTAGTAGGATCAGCACAACGTGCTGATCAAACGTGATTTTCATATTTTTATTATAATTTGCATATAGCTCAGTTGTACTGTAATAATGTAACTGAAGTCTCCGACACTGAACGCACTGATTATTTAAAATAGGAAAAGTGAAAGGAATTCGTATTAGCGCAATATGTTTCACATGCATTAGTTTTTAAAATTCATGGTTCCAACAAATCATACCTTATTGCCTAATGATATTTTTAAATGATATAAAGATCAAATGTGGATGTCAAGGTTTGTAAGTGTGAGCAAATAACTTCAGCAATACAGTATTTGAGAAATTATCTGACGTAAATATAAAACGGTACAATATGTAAGTACTTTCAATTCCATTTATTTTCCCTAATAGGAATCCCACACATATGCGTACTTAGTTCAGCCACTAAAATTCTCCTCTCCTCAAATTCTTAAGGTCTGGAAAATTAGAAAGTACATTTAGCTTGAACGATAGAGCATAGTGACCTTTCGGTTTCGATTTCACAAAATAATCAGATTGAAATTGTAATGCATGGAGATAGAATTGAGTTCCATAACCATGGCACATATGAGTAGAGCATTCGCTGTCTGCTTGAATATCGACCCAGACTGAGAGACACGACATTCTGGATTTAATAGAGGAAATTGCGCTTTGGATTTTGGAAGTCTTCTGGAAGCTCAATAGAGCGTACAATATTAAACAATTTTAGATTATCGCCATATATTAAAGCGGTAATCTAAAATTGCTTAATATTGTACGCTCTATTGAGCATCCAGTAGACTGGAATCAGGTGGTACAGCCGAGAAGTAGGGGAGTGTGCACATATTACGTTTCATTTTTTCACCTTTTTTTGTACCCTACACCCCCTTTCGTCATCCTAACGTCATTATTCCTTGTCCCCCCTCCCCTGTAAACGTCATCAAAGCAAAAATCACATGCTGTGGAAAATTACATGTGATAACTTTGAACAACAGCTTTTTGAGATTCTTTCTAATGAATTTCTATGAGCAGCTTTTTTGTGGGATTCATATGCAATGTTGCTAACAAAATAGTGATTTCATGCATGGTAAGTTTGGCTTTCAAGGTTGTCTTGAATGCTGGGGTAATGGAAGACAGGGGATAATTTCCAGACAGTTAGCATGACATGTTGCGACAAACCGCCAAAGTATGCAGATAAATCGCCCTGGTTGAAAATAGGAACTCCAGACACATCCTGCTTAAAGAGCACATGAACTTGGATAAACTTCGATATTAAAACGTCGTCCAATTGCATCGCCAAGGGCGACAGCAACAGGGATCATAAGAACAAATTATTTGCAAAACTGAAATTGACAGAACCGGTTTTGTAGCCATTCCTGAGTAAGCCATGAGTTTTGGGAATGCTCATGGTTGTCATTGGACTAATGTGTACGGCTTGCGTATGTTTATAAAATGTATTAGTGGTCTTTCAGCAATACAATTTTGTCACTAAAAACACTAGTATAACAATTATCCGGGTTTATTCTTTACATTTTTGTTAGAATCGGTGAAACGTCATCAGCAAGATTACCCCCACCCCCCCTTGGTATACACAATATCATCAGCTTCAAGACCCTCTCCCTCCCCCAAAAATGAAACGTAATATGCACATATTACGTTTACTATTACAAATATGCACACTCCCTAGAGCGAGCTGAAAAAGCTCTCCTCTGCGACACAGTTTTAGTCCGCTGTGCTTTTCGGCTTGTTTGCTGTGTATACCACCGGCTTGATTGGCTATATAGTGAAATAGTACACTACATACTTAGAGTGGCTGGCTTTATAGTGAAATGAGCGCGCCAAGCTTTAAATTAACACATAAGAGCAGTTTTCGGCCAGTAATATACAGATTCGTTTAGATACATTATTCGTTTAGATACATTATTCGTTTAGATACATTATTCGTTTGGATACATTATTCGTTTAGATACATTATTCGTTTGGATACATTATTCGTTTAGACACATTATTCGTTTAGATACATTATTCGTTTGGATACATTATTCGTTTAGATACATTATTCGTTTAGATATATTATTCGTTTAGATACATTATTCGTTTAGATACATTATTCGTTTAGATACATTATTCGTTTAGATATATTATTCGTTTAGATACATTATTCGTTTGGATACATTATTCGTTTAGATACATTATTCGTTTGGATACATTATTCGTTTAGACACATTATTCGTTTAGATACATTATTCGTTTGGATACATTATTCGTTTAGATACATTATTCGTTTAGATATATTATTCGTTTAGATACATTATTCGTTTAGATACATTATTCGTTTAGATACATTATTCGTTTAGATACATTATTCGTTTAGATACATTATTCGTTTAGATACATTATTCGTTTAGATACATTATTCGTTTAGATACATTATTCGTTTAGATACATTATTCGTTTAGATACATTATTCGTTTAGATACATTATTCGTTTAGATACATTATTCGTTTAGATACATTATTCGTTTAGATACATTATTCGTTTAGATACATTATTCGTTTAGATGATTAGGCGTATAACTATATGCGTTTAGAGTTTATGCGTTTTGTCACTTAGGGTTCATTCTTTTATTACGTCATCACCAAAGGGGGGACGAGAAGAAATGACAATGACGAAGATAGGAGGGGGAGGGTTTAACAGAAATGACGACAGTAACATCATCCGCGGGAAATTCAAATTAACAAAATTACTGAGGCTTACCAAAACCAAACAACTAATAGCTAAAACTGAAAAAAGCTGAAAGTGAGCTGCGTTGACTACAGTCTATTCACACAGTAGTATTCATTGTATGAATGAAACGTATTGGATTTGACATGTTTAGACTCCTTCATATTAATGCGAATCAAAACCGTACCACGTGATATTGTCACGGATGTATCAGTGTTTACTGATGACGTAATAAAAGGAGGGGGGGTGTGAACAGTCGATGATGAACTTGATGATTTTCTAGACAGGGGGAGGGAGGCTAAAAATATGGCAAAATTTTGATGACGTAATAAAAGAATGAACCCTTATGGGTTTAGCTATGATACCTTAAAAATGTGTCAATATTTTGAGCTCAAATAGTTCTGCAGTGTATTATGTAGCCTGATATACTTTAAATATGTACCTGCAAATAATATAGGTGTCGCGAGGGCTGGAAACCAAGGGAAGACTCAACGACCAATAACATCACGGGCATCTGCTCCAGTAATAATGGGGCCGCATCAATGCATGGAATTGATTGGCTCCGTGATAGACATACTTTAAAATGCCAGGAGGACTGTAATTGGTTGGATTCCGTTGAGGACTTCAGTGTAAACCAAAAATGGCAGACAAATATTGCCATCTACACGGAGGATTTCGTAGGTTCTGGGAATTTTAGCCAAACTTGCACTGGAACTTTCATTTCCTCCAAACACATCCTAACAGGTATTTTAGACACAAAATTAGGTGACATCAGGAGTAAGGCGTAAAAGTACAATTCATTGAATGAGATAATTACTTTTAGCTGCCCAATGCTTGCAATATTCATTTCAACGTCGAACAGTAATATTGAGACCAGAAGACATCCGAATCCGCACAGGACGCTTTTTTTCCTCCGCTCTCAATATTGCAAATTCCCAATATCATCGAATCGAGAAAGTTGTGTTTCACGAGGATTTCAAACCTAATAATTTTGAATCGGACCTTGCAATCATTTCCATTCAGAATGTAAGCATCACTTCTGTTTGAATTATTGCTTAATAACCAAACGATGTAGATATAAAATACTTGCTTTTATACAGCCAATTGAAAGGACTCGATATTTTCATCCTATTTGTATTTCCACTCCTAAAGAGGATTCCGTTGAGGGTACATTTGGAAGGGTGAGTAGTTTGAATTTAAAAATTTGATTGTTTAGCAGAGCTGCCATTAAATGTAGGTGCAATATTTTTAGTTCGTGGTATACAATGTTGAAAACTCTCTTCACCAAATGCCTCTGAAGCGAATTAGCTCTAGGAAATGCCGTGAAGGTAATCCAGCTCATTCTAATTTAGATCGAGGAACTACACTTTGTGGTAGTGTCCAGGAAGGTACGTTTCTGTCTTGAGCCGATTTTGAAATTAGTTTTTTTTGTCAATTTAATAAAACATTTGCGATCTTCTAAGGCAAGTTTACATTCCAGATCCATCCGAACCCTGCACACATTATGCTGGCACTGGATACGTGAACGTTGCTTCAAACTTCTCCAGACTTCGAGGGGTCCGTTCTGGTGTATCCTTTAGCTGCAATGAACCCATTGTATTTACTAGACTTTCCAGATATACGGACTGGATCCACTACCACATTTACGGCACGCCAAAGTCCATGGCCACAAAAATAATTCCAAAATCTGGGGCCAAAGAAATAATTGCAGATTCATCGGATGATCATTTGCCTCTACTTGACAACCAGCCAAATGCTTTGAGTATACGGAAGTCAAGAACACAATCAAATGGGATTTCCACGGAAAGTAATCTACCCCCTCAACGCCGGCCAACACCAGCAACACCAAATGCTAAAAACAGAGGTAAACCGGAAATTTTTATTTGTCAGTGGGGAACGTTGGTGGAGTCCGATCAGTCTCATAATAAACAACCTTTGGTTTTAGTACATACCACGCCAACCACACCTTCAGCTACAACAAAATCTGAAAAGCCTGGTCTACCTCACGCTCAGAAAGTATGTCCAGCTCTGGATCCTTCAGAAGTACGGCTTTTAAAATGTTTTTGATTTTAGTGATTTATAACCTTCAATGTATCAATTAGATTTATTAGGATGTGCTTCTTGCAAAGCCAAAAACAACTACTCTGTTTTTAGGGAACATCAATACGTTGTAGGGATTGGAGAGGGAATGGGGACTGTAATGACGGAGGAGTCCTGGGGTCAATTGCCACATACCAATGCCAAAAATTCTATTCCCCGGCGTTTGGTTTTGACAGTATACAAAGGACTTGTATTGAATCAGGTCAGTGGAGACCGAGTGCGGACTTTGGCTGTATCCTGAACTGTGGCGTGTCCACTGCAGCCAAAACTGCTTTCATTGTCAACGGGCTCATTTCGGATCGTAGCACTTGGCCCTGGCATGCGACCATGTTCTCGAATACATCGGATGTTCTATGGTCGTACCGATGTGGTGGAGCGTTGATTTCGAAGAATGTTATCCTCACAGCCGCTCACTGTGTCACTCACAAAGGCTCCACGTCCTTGATCGAGGAGAAGGACCTACTGATAGTTGTGGGTGCAAAGAGTGGGGATATTCTCGAAAATGGAGGGGATCCCCATGCCAAAATATTCAATGTAAATTGTTTCTCTCTTTTAAAATCTGATCTTAATTTGATTTCTAGCTTGTTGAAATGGGGGTTTTATGGTTCGTTATCGAGAACGGGGTTAAAATAATTGAATTTTTTGGAAATCTAGTAACAAAAACAACTAAATTTGAGGTTGTCAAATATGTAATTATTTAAAGTTGTTAATAATTAATTACATTATTGACTCGGAATGTTTTATGATAATTGATATTAAGTCGTATGAGATTTGTTCAACTTGCAAATTATAGTGCACATATTACTTATCACTGATTGTAGTTTTGTATGAAATTGTTTCAGGTTCAAAAAATTGTCATCCCTGAAACTTACAATGCCGTGACTTTTAATAGTGACATTGCGCTAATTCAGTTGAGTGGAGAAGTGGAGTTATCGGACTACATCACGCCTGTATGTTGGCCGTCTCGTCGGAATGCTGATCATAGACTGTTAGAAAGGATACACTTGGAGTACAGCACCACTATTAAGGGCTATGTAAAATAATAAATTATAGATCCTTTATTCTGCACTGAAATGACCTGCTGACTCCTTTTATACGCATATTATCCCTGCAAAATTATTTAGTGTTAAGGAAAGCGTAATCGTTAGAAAAAAACATCTAAGAACTACGGCACTAAAGTGCAAAGCATCAAGGGGCGAATCAAATTCTAAAAGATTTATTTTCAGGCTATTGGGTTCGGGATTGACGAGAGCGGGCAGCTTGGTCGAGGTCTGAAGGAAGCAGCTCTACCCTACGTAACTGCTCAGACTTGCAGAGAAGCCCTGGACAGAACCCCTACGGACTCGCAGTTTTGCGCTGGATATCGGAATGGTACGTCGGTTTGTAACGGTGACAGCGGGGGAGGTTTATATTTTGCTGATACAACACAAACACAAGTCAAGTACATTATACAGGTAATTTTTATTGTCATTTTACTAACCTACAGTGTGTTTCTTAAGGGTACACGTTTTGTGGCGTCTAATCGTTCAGTAATAGTATTGATGGAAATAATCATCAAAATAGTCACCAAAATATGATTCGAAATTAACGTATGTTTTTTTCCAAATAGGGAATCATCAGTAACGGTGACGTGAACAAAGATCCCACTCGAGACTGGAAATATTGTAATAATTATAATTACGCTGTGTTCACAAGGGTTATTAACTTTAGTGAGTGGATCCATGACTTCTTGGATTCCATTGAGGAGAATAAGAGGACAAGGAGCTTTTAGCTTTTATACATATGTACACGTATGTTACGACTTATGGAATGTGTTTATGAAGAGGAAAATTAAAATTCTAATGAATGGACATGACTCTATTATTTTTACCCCTGATGAAATGTGTGATTCTGGTCCAAGGAGATCTTACTGTTTGTCAGTCAATTGTTATATATATTTGTAAATATGCCAAGATAAAGTGAATATATGAAAGCTACGTCAAGCACTAAGCTGGAACGATTTAATCTGTAAAAGCACAACGTAATTAATCCAGGTGTCCAATTTTTTCTGAGCCAAAGGAACATCAAGTGTAGAATTCAGGCCCCTAAAACCTGCAAATGTTTCTTGTTCATTAATAAATAATGACACCCACATTTTAGCATCATTGTCTGCATTTATAAAAAAAACATTTTTTTAATTAGGGAATCATCAGTAACGGTGATTTGGAGAAAGATCCCACTCGTGGCTGGAAGTATTGCAATAATAATAACTACGCTGTGTTCTGTGTTCACAAGGGTCATTAACTTTAGCGAGTGGATCCATTATTTCTTGGATTCCATTGAAGACAATCAGGGGAAAAGGAGCGTAACGGTAAAGAAAATAGTGTAAGTTAGTAAAAATCATTGTGACAGCTTTTAGTTAAGAAAAAATGTTTTTTTTCATTAAAATCTGCGTGTGTCATTGACTGACGTCATATAGTTTTTAATAAATAATCTTGTAATCAACAATGTATTGCAGATTCAAATATTTGACCTTTGAATCAGTAGTTAGAATCAAGTAAGTTAGATTCATTTAAATAATCAGCAGTTAAATCTTACAAGTGCAAATTTTGATGCCTAATGGACTGTTCTCATGCAAAACAAGAAATATTAGCATTGTGATAACTTGTCTGTAACTGGGTTTTTCCCGCATATACAGAAATTGTTCCTGGATTATGCACACATGAAACAAATACAAATTTTTTTCGTAAAATCTATCATGTAAGCCAAATGTTTTGATTTCTTTCAGGTCATATGCAACTGGAAAATTGGCATGTTAAATTCACTTTAATTTGTAATTGAAATTTCACGAATTTTTCCAACCAAATTCTGACAAAATGATTACAAGTACATAATTATAGGTAAGCACCCCAGTACGAATAGTACCAAACTTTTTTGAATTAAAACCAAGTTTTGCTTCACCCTATTTGTTAAATCTTAACAACATTCGGGCATTTCGTGAGAGATGTCGCCACATTTCAGCCCCATACTAAATCAAATGATGTCCAGGGCCCTATTTCATAAACTTTACAATCCGATAATTAAAGTAAAAAGTGACAAATAATTGTAAATTGTAATTATAACTTTGGTTTCATAAACACCTCAGCTATATGTGAAATCATGTTTATGGTCCTTAATTGTAAATTGTTTTTTGACACTTGTGCTTTTAAAATTGGCATTGTCGAGTTGTCATGTTTATGAAATGGGGCCCAGTTGTTCAGAATAAGGGTAGAGCTGGAACTAAAATATTTTGCAAGTTATGTTACAATACGGTAAAATGGGTTCAAAACAAATTATTCCGAACATAAATTTTTAGCTGCCAATACTAATTTAGTTGCGCAATACGGTAATTTATTTAAAACAATCTAATTATAATTTTTGTCAATTCAGCCTGTTGAGTTTGGGAGCCTAAAATAATTATAGGCGTTCATTTGACATTCACTTGTTTGTCAAAATTTGCAGGGATTTTATTGTCATTTGTCAAAAAATAGCTAATTTTTAGGAGGATCTGTTTGCAACAGTGACGGTTACATTTTGCTCACACAACGCAGATATATGTAAGTCGTGGGCATTACGCAAGTGATTCCACTTCTCTTTCCTAAATCTGCTTTACCTTTTAAGGAATAAACATTTTGTAAATTCTCGCGGTCTACTAACAGTAGTAGTATTGAGACAAATATACCATTAAAATAGCATGCACAGTATTTCGCATTTATGAAAAGATTTATTTTGCAAATAGGGAATCACCAGTAACGGTGACCTGAACAATGATCCCATTCGTGACTGGAAATAATGAAATATAATTAAATTATGTTTACAATGGTAATATTTAACTTTAATGAGTGGATTCATTACTTGTTGCATTCCATTGGAAGCAATACAAAGAAAATGCGCTTATAGACATGGTTAAATTAAAGCAGAAAAAATAATGACTTTGTGAATTAAACTTTCAATCTTTCCCAAGTAAAAATTAAACTTTTTATTTTATTAAATCCTACGTAGGTATATTTCTACAAGTATATGCACGACGATTATCTTACCATTTAGGAATAGGTCTAGTGGGTAAACCCAACGGTTGCAAATGCAATTTTTTTAGCGAATGAATCTTTCAGAAAATAAGTTCAGAATTTTGACGATAGAGGCTGCCAAATATTTTTTGTTCATTAATAAATAATTTATTTATTTGTACATGTGTTTGGAAACCGGTCACCGAGCGAGTATACGAGAGATTTCTACATGGTAAATGCAGCATTACAATAATAAAAGACCTGAACAATGACCGGGACTACAGCGAATAAATACAAACCAAATAACCTGTTTAGATAGGAAACGAGAAAATCTAGAAATCTTAAAATTAAAAACTGGTTCAATTCAAATTCGATTCCATCACTCACAAATAATTACCTCAATTCTGGAACTTTCCACTAGCCTTCTTACTGAGTAACAGAGCTATATTATAAACATGTTCTTGTAAGGGCAGATATACATACTTGCACAAAATGAGAACTCAAAGGGATCAACAAAGTTATAAATACACAATTAACAAAAATCAATGGCAAAAGTCAGTACACAGGGATACAAATTAAATGCCACTCTACTAAATTGAGAAATGACGCAACCGAGAAGCTCAAATAGTCGTAGTTGTTTGGACACACACAGCAGAAAATACATATTGGTTATCAAGGCCGCGCTCAGGTCAAGTTCGGATGAAATCAACATTTCTAAGATGGTTAAACAAGAATTATATTTTACTATCACTTTATAATAATGTTGTTTAAAAAAAAACTGCTTTATGCTTAAGTTAATATCAGTTCCGGCTAAAGCATGTGACCTGTACATTCAAGGAATATGATATTGTTTTCTGAGACTTATAAAATTGAATTACCTGAAAGGCCAGACTGGCAAATTCAACTAATTTTTCCAGCTTTTAATCTAGTTTCGGATCAAAAACAGGAAATGACAGATTTGACCCGAATTGTGACTTAAAACTTGAAACTGGGCTAGGCCTGTAGTTTTAACAACCGAAAGCCAAACACACAATTTAAATTATTTGCTCCATATTTTCTAATATATAGTTTCAAATACTTACTCCATAACTAATTATTCAAGTTTGGGAAAGCTTTGGTAAAAAATTCTCTTCTGGTCATAATCACCTCACCTGAACGCAGCTCTGTTAATAAGAATGTGTTAGAACCTGCCAAATGAAAACTGGGTTTAGCACGTACAAAGACTGTAATAAAACTAATTATTTCCAACTTGCAAAACAGTATTAAATCCGCGTGGTACACAAAAACTCATTGTAAATTAATACGTTGCTAAACATTACTGTGAAAATTTTAAAAAGTTATCCTATTCCAATCCCAACAAAACTAGTGTAATATATTCAGTGTAAAATGAGCTACAAATATTAAGACACATCCATCCCATTCACATTAGACTCGGCAAATTCTAGAAGTTCGTTAAATTCACAAAACAAATCTTGCCACCTAAGGTCGATGACAATGTCTTTAAGGATAGTTCTGAGTACTTCCCGCTTAGGTACTCCTACCACCAATGGGTTCCAACTCACACCACTATTGCTACTGGTAGCATTATTATTTACGAACGCTACCACTCCACTATGACAAGGTCCTAGAAGATCCTGAAGCAAGTGCCGCAGTTCTGGCTCTAGCCCTTCTCTCGCTAATGTCACTCCTAACGTATGCATACAGGTCTTCACATCGGCACTCTTCTTTGCGTCAATCGCACCAGCAAGCTTGAGTTTAGCCTCGCTAACTGCTGCATAGTTGACATCCCGTGCACTCCCATTCCACATTGCCATATGACCCGGAGATATCTTGTCCAACAGTTGATCATTCATGTCCACAGAGGCAAAGCTGGGGGTCAAGTTCACAAACAACATCCAACTTTGCATTTCAGGACTAAATTTATATGACTTGCCGTTCGACAGAATTATCAAAGGTACTCCTCCAACTAAGATTGTGCTCCGGCTGATCTCCACGGGCTTTCCTCCTGTTACATGAGATGAAAAAATAATTTTTAACCACGAAAAATAACATAATACACGTACTGTAGCTGCTCACATTCAATTCAAGATTGATTTAATCTTACTTACTAAACCTAGCAATTCAACTTTTCTCCTATAGTTTTTCGACCGAGGCAAATGTTACAATTACTAATCAATAATATCATCTATCATTTAAAATCACATAATTTACTTCTAATCATTGATTTGAAGTAAATTATGAGATTTTAGATTAGATTTTAGCATAAAACATGACTCTTTGCAGAATGTGACCCACACGTTACCCTGATTGAGCTTCATATTGAAGAGTAAGTATTCATTAATTATTGCTATTTAACTGAACATTTACCTAAACCTGGGCAGGTCTGATTCAACAAGGGTAGTAGACTCTCTGAACGAATCACATTTTTCTTTAAATGGATGTTCCACATGTGAAGTGTCGCCTTTACCGTGGTGATCATCAAGAACTGCTCTCGAACAATCATACTATGCGGGAAATTAGGCACCACTACCGGGGGCAGCGAGTATCTTCCCTTCATATCCAACACGTGACACGTACAATCCTCGCAGAGAACGACGACTCTGAAAGCATCCCCTGTCATGCCACAGATTGGTGATTCTACGCATATAGTCCAATTCAGACCGTCCAGCGAATCTTTCTCATGGTGGCAGGTGATGCTGTGCGACGTGAACCGACCCACTCTCTTGTGGTTTTCAACGGAGAGGCTATATCCCCCAGTTTTCTTTACCACAACCTGGAAACCAAAATATAGGCAAAAATAAACAAAATATTTCTTTCTTCAGAATTAACTACTTCAAACTTTTAATAACAGTAACCATGTAATTTACTCCATTTCCTTAAAAACGTAATTGTATTGTTGCAGTGTTGCACATTCAAAAATAAAGGCAAAATGTATATTGTTTTGTTAGCAAATAAAAGCTCCAGCTCCTAACATAGCATCAATATTACAGCCTACAGTTGACATCCTGATGATAGTAATATAATACACACAAGAGTAAAAATCACCTGGAGATGATTCTGCTCCATCTTCATTGCTGGTAACTTTGTCCTCAAAATCTTACTTGGGGAAGTTCCCATCGCAACCCCGGGACCTTCCGAGAAGGCACCTGGGTAGCCTCCATCAGTGCCACTTACAACCGGTATTGCTCCATCATTCATACCAGCTCTTTCCCTCCCTTTCCCCTGCAATGGAATAGCTTTCGGAGCTGGCATAGTCACATTACTAGAAATTCCGCCCGAATTGTTGATCTTGCCTTTTTTCGGAGGTTTAGCCTCCGCTTCTTCAACACTTCGCTTTCTTTTAAGAACAGCACTTCCTGGAGCAACCACTTTAATGGACTTTTCTTGAGCATTGTTACTTGTTAAGCCAGATGTTTTCGGGGCGGTAATAGCACCATCGCTACTCCCCCCACTGCCAGTGCTTACCCTAGGTTTGGAAATTACCGCTGCAGGCTCTTGTAACTTTTCCGAGGCAGTTCCAGCATCCGTGACTCGGGCTTCTAACAGTGCAGCTTTATCATTGGTAATGGAAGTTGTGGTTTCTTTATCTTCGTCTTTTCCCTTCTCTTGATCTGGAGCATTTTCACTAGCTTCAGTCTTGAAAGCACATTGTGAAGAATTTGGAACATTACTATTCGCATCATCTAATTTGCTACTCGAAGTATCTTGTGGGAGCAGAAACTGGGGTGTAATACGTCTCTTTCCGTCATTTCGAACCGTCTCGATTTGTTTGTACACTGGGCCTTTGACAGGCGAAGAAGTTTTGCTGCTATTGCTCATCTCATGTCTACTGGAGCCGTCTGGTTCAGGTTGAACTTTTGATGGTGGAGCGGTGTTACTAAGGTCGGTTCCGTTAGTTGCAATGCTTTCCGGCTCACTATCTTTGTTCTGGTCATAATTTTTAGGCTCGTCTTTTTTCGAGTCTGCACTCGATTCCTTTTGCTGATCGGAATTTGATACTGTCTGGTCAGGTTCTTTTTTAATGTCGGAATTTTTGACAGACTTTTCTGAAGCTGCGCTTTGTTTTTGCAAATGTTTCATCTGACCCTTAAGAATTGAAACATCTTGAACTAAATTGCATGTATAGTTGGTAGACATTACATTATTGCCATAGGTCTGCTGATGGAGGGATGCGACCTCATTGGTCGAGATAGGTTTTCCGATTTCTGATACAGCAAACTGAGCAACAGCGACTGTACCATCATATGAACAACATGTTAAGATTGTACCACACGACGACCAACTGAGGTCCATAATAGAATTCTTGAACAAATCTCTCAAAACGACCAAAGGCCTTTTCAGCGCCGCAGACCACACGGAAACAGCCCTGTCTCTGGAACCTAAAGCCACGAAGCAGGTCTTTGCCTTGTTTCCTTCCCGCTGAAGAATGTTCCTGTTAAAGCGGACGCACACTACAGCCTTCCGATGGCCTACAAAGTCCTTATCAGTCTTCCATCCAGTTCTTTCCACTATCTGGGCCGTTGGCCCCCCAGCATTCATAGCATGGGCGGATACCAAGTACATCCCGTCGGGAGACCAATCCAAGCGTAATACGTGCGTAGTACCTCCACATTCTGAAAAGGGCTCCTTTACAATGTGCTCCAACTGCCAATCACCCGTGCGCCAGATCCGAAGTGTTCGGTCATCTGACTGGCTAGCCACAAATTTTCCAATTGGGTCCCAAGTGACACCTTTGACCAAACTCGTGTGACCCCGAAGTTGAGTTATCATATGGGGAAAGTTACAGGCATCCCAGATGATGATGGAGTTGTCAATTGAGGCGGAGGCAAGGTACTTGTCGGTGGGTGACCAGGAAACATCCAAAATGTCTCCAGTGTGACCGGACAGGGTCGCTATGGACCGCCACTGCTCATGACTGGCCTTAGCAAAGGGATTATTGCTGGAGGGGAGGACAGAGCTCCCATTGTACTTTGAAGAGCACTTGTATATTTCCACAGTCCGGTCATCCCCACCAGAACTTAGGTACAACCCATGGTGACTCCACCGCAGGGCATTGACACACGCGTGGAATTCCAGCTCACATAATAATTTTGGGATGTTCTCATCATGACTTCGTGCTTCGTCCAGCACTGGGACTATGTTCCAAATCGAGATACGGCCACCCGTATTATTCCCTTGACCACCCGTAGCAAAGCGGGTACCCTCCGGATGAACGTCTATAGCGAAGATCGGTAAACCTTCAAACAACAAAAACATTAAAAACTCATTATTCTCCACAAACCCTCCTCCAAATCCAATACGATCCATTTCGTTTCATATTTTATCGATCAGCATTAACAAATAAACTACTTCACTTGTACAAAAACTATCTTCAAACACCTTCCTACAAGTCCACAAATTCCAATTATCATTTCCCCCCCCCCAACACAAACTACGATAACAAAACCCTACATTATTCTCAACTCTTCAAAAAACATGTCTCGAATCAAAACCCCAAAGATAATTTCATTACAAATTTACAGGTGTAATAACCTTCGGCGGTCAAATAGGAAATAATTTATTAGAATAATTTATTATTACAACTGAGGTCATTATTTCCTCAAGGTCAGATTAAAGCGGGAGCTCACCTTCGTGGTTCACCCAAGTTGGTTTCATTACTTTCATTGTGAGTATTGTGGCTGAGAAATAAGTTGGGATTCCAAAGAAATTAAACCGAGCGAACTTTCTTGATTATCTTCCCGAAATTACATTTTTCCCTGAAAAAATACAATCAAAACAATATATCACCAAAGTTATCCCATGTAATCTCAACATTTACAAAATATTATTATTATTAGGCACTATTGTGATAGTATACTTCACTACTTCTAAAATAAATCAATATTTTTAAAATGACATGAAAAAATTTAGCCTCACAATACAATACTTTTACGTACTTGTGCCAAATAAAAAAAATCTTACGTCAAGATTCCGGGTCCTTTACAACACTGCAATAATTGTACAGCTGTGCTCTGTACAAACTAATTAACGATTAGAATATTAGTAGAGACTGGTGGTCATTTTGAGCATGGTGACTTGAAGCAGGAGGATTTCAGATGTGGATGTTTAATTATAGCTGGGTTCCCATGAAGGTGCAAAAGAGAGGGACGGGAGATGAAACAGGAACAGGTCCAAGTTGGAGCGGAGTTGTACAATGTACAATTGAATTGAAATTGCAAGCGACAGGACAGAACCTTTTATTATTATGAGTTGTGATACGAGGCTCCAAGGATGTCTCAAGCACGGAGATGTGATTCAAGGTGCATTTAGCTTTTGCTTTGAGCGGACTGCGTGTCCTCAAAAAAAAAGAATGAAGGAAAGTACATAAATATGTATGTAAGAATTGCAGACGGATCATCGCTGCATTTTAGGGTCAAGCAATAAGAGCTAGTCCCGAGCTTGAATACAAGCTAATAACTTGACCTTGTTTGGACATAACATGACCTGACTCACCCCATCATGACTGACCAGCACTTCCTGACTTTAACTTGAATTCGTACCCAAACTTAGCCTAGACTTGAACCTGAACTTCTCCCCGAACTTCCGCATGATAAGTTGTCATTCAAATAACATAACATCTACGTAATTCCTTATGCAGGAGCTAAAGATCTAATTGTAAGACATCAAGACATGAAATAGGTAAATAAACAACACATACAGGGATATAACTCTATAATATACAGTTACATACAGGGATATAACTCTATAATATACAGTTACATACAGGTTACATATAATTAGAAAAGTTTATTTTTCGATTAGCTTAATTTATATTTAGTTTATTCGGAAAAAGAATAATAATAATAATTATTATTATTATATTTTATAGCATGCTTCTTTATTGCAATATGTCGCAACAATTTGTAAAATTGTAACACATTTCATAGGCAAGTTTAAAAATTTATTTGATTGATTATATCTATTTTACAAGACTTTGTCACAGGCTGATGTGCAAGAATGACAAGACTGATGTAAACTTTTGGCACCTTCACAATCTTGTGATTCTTTATAGAGTTTATCAGCATTATAGTAGTAAGGATTTATTTATCCGATTCTAATGTAGACGAAAGTAGCAGCTGGAAATGTAGTTAAGTAGAGTGGGACTGTGCAATTATGTGCTAACTATGGCTATAAATGCTTATTTTTAATACAAATATTATTCACTGTACTGTCATTCATAACCATTACAGTACTACTGTTAATATTGCACTCCGTACGGACAAACCTTATTAGTGACAACTATTTCTGATGTGTTTATTGTGTGAACATTGTTTGACATGATATAGATAATATCAAGCAGAACTAGAGAAAATATCAGAATTTCGCAAAAGGCGGAGATACTCAAATAAATGGAGAAGTTCACAATAATCACAAAAAGTAGCAGCCAAAATGATTCCATTCGAATGGAAGTATAAACTATAAGCACAGAATATTCGGATAAAATGCTGGTAGCTACACAAAATGCATGAGCACATAAAAATACCACAACCGTTTCATTGATAATCATACTGCAAACGTCAAAAATAAAAATTAACAACCACAAGGCAGTCTTACACATAATTGGCAAATTACAGAGCATAATCTAGATTGCAAAAAAAAACTTGTTTTTGCCACACACCAAATCAGTAGTTATATAATTTCAAACATTATTTTAACTTAGGTCACGGTAGTTTATCAGATCAAATCTTAGATTCTTGTTACTACTTGAGCATATTTCCATTGTTAACTTGGTTCCTATTTTGGGCTTCTCTCCGGCTTTCACACCGAGGCATTGACCCACGGCAAGATTGTAGACCGTCGTGTTAGTCTAAACACAACAATTCAATCACGCTTACATAAAAATACATTGAAAAAGCTACAAATTACACATATAAACAATTTCTAGCTAATAGTAACAATCCCTCCTTACATCAAGTGAGTGTTGCCATTCCTGATTTCCAAGCAACTCATGGCACTTCGCTAAACGAGGCTTGTCATCATCAGCATTCAAACAGAGCATTTCGGCAAGTACCAGTTCGTGCTTTTCGGATTCAAACCAACGCTAGGGAAAAAAGTTATTGCTAGTAATGAAGTGCAAGGCATACTTTAATGATTATTAATAATGATATAATTATTTAATACGGGAAAATTTCAATTACTTCTTGTAAATTCCAACTTTCAATATTACTTATTAAACTTACCTGTTTCTTGTCGGAATCAGTGCATCTTTGAAGCCACAGTTCGGAATTTTTGGTCATCACAGGTTTTTCTGACTGAGCACAGAGTTTAGTACCGACTAAATTCAGCTGAAATTGGGCATTGTAACTTCTCTTCCGGGCTCTCCAATACTGCATCGATTTGAATTTCGATTTGAAATCCTTTTTATTTTTATCACTATCTCCACTTTGGTTCGTCACAGGGACTTGGGTCAAAATATCCGGATAGATATTATCAATGTACCACTTAAAGGGCTTGCAATTCAGTTCCTTCCTAAGAGTCACTCGGGAAGAAACATCTCCGAAATCTACAGACTTGGCTTCTGGCTTGGCCTTGTAAAAATATTCCTTCAAAAACAAGCAATGGTTTTTTATTTGTTCAACTAATGTACATCATCCAAATCTGATACGTAAATATAGTTTCATAATAAATGTAATGAATGGAAATAAACTGGTTATTTTAAAACAATAACAAACTAAATTACTATCTACACTAATTTTAATTCCATGAATAATGTCCTAACATAAATACATTACAAAATTTTTTATAGAAGCATTAAACATACTATTATTCGTGTCATTTCAACAATTATTTGAGCTAACCTTGAATTCGTCCAACCAGACTTCAGCAACCCGAACTGAATTCCTCAAAGTTGTGTCTTCGCCATTAGAAGCCCCGTAGGGTCGACGGCGACGGAATACATGTCCAACTCGGGAGCATGGTATGATGACCAAACGTCCTCCACAGCACCAAAGCTAATATTTGTAAATCCAACAACAATTAAATAAAACCCGTCAGTACTACTTAGTACCCTTTAAAGATCGTCATTGTAGACAAACTTGAACAAGTAATTGAGATGTCGTTTGTTCATAATTCTCGTCTGTATTACTCACTCGAAAGGACAGCTCAACATTCTCCCCTCCCCAAACTTCCATACCGTCATCATACTCGCCAAGTTCAATGAAATAATCCTTCTTAATAGCAAACAGCCCACCAGCCATTGTAGGTGACCTAATATTTATAAAAATATCAATAAATTATTAAATCCCATTTACAATTAATTAGACAACTGCTCAACTAAGACAAATCAGTTTTCAAAAACATACACAATAGGCCGAACAAAGTCATCTCGAGTTTTGAGCAAGGACCTCGGTACATTGTCCCATCTGAAATGGAGACCCCAATTGAAGCCCCCTTTCACCAATGGACTTCTCGTATAGGCAAAAGTATCAGCATTAATAATGTCAATAATAGGGGTAGTCACAGTTTTCCTGTCTTCCTTGATCGGAGCTAGTAATGGATCTAACCAATTAACATTCGGTTCGACGTGCGAGTCCAAAAACACTAATACCTACAAAAATCCGACAAACCCAGTACATTGCAGTTATTAAAATAATACCGTACTTCTGATATGTCCGTAAACATTAAAATAAATAGTGTCCCTTCAATGACATAGAAAATGACATCACATGTGTTACATGTAAGTACTTTAATAGGACTTATTTCAGTAACTCACATCACCCGTCGCATGTCTAGCCCCAAAAATCCTAGCACGAATAAGGCCCGCGCGGTTAGGGGTTTTCAGCACAGTCACTTTCACAGGCAAATTTGTTTTCGCATAATTCGCAATTTCATAATGTAGATTCTCTGAAATGAATATTAAACAATGGACTAGATGTATAAATTGGTAATATAAAATTCAAAGGGGGAAAATGAGGCTTACCGTGATCACTAAAATCGTCAATAAGTAAAATCTCATGAAGACTATTGGGATTTGATCGTTCAAGTACAGAATGAACCGTCCTCAGAAGTGCGTGATACTCTTCATTGTAAAAACATATGATGACAGATGCCCGTGGTAGATTCCCCGGATATCGAATTCCACTGCATCTGGATAATTGTATACAAACAGTTATTATTTTCATTATACATATTATTACCTATTAAATCATCAGAATACTAAAATGTATTAACTAATTGTCTCAAGTATAAAATTAACTGATTTACTTATCATGCCGGGTATCTGTGATGTTTCGCACATTCCCCAGCCTGGAGCTAATTAAAGCATTGAAAGCATATTTCCGATAGCCATCCTCCCGCATCCTCTTCTCCTCCACCGTCTTGACCAAACCCAGCTGAACCTGAGATTCTTGTGCATCCGGGAGAACCCGAACTTGTGAACTGAGCTGGCTAATGAGTAGATCACTATTTCTGTACGTCTCCTGATCACCGATCAACTTCCGGAACTTGGCCTTCCAGCTCGGGACATTATCTGCATTATTATCAGAGGGTGGAAGAGAGTCCCGGGACTTTACTCCAAGGTACTTACGCTCCGAAATATGAACATCATTCAAAGATTTGTCTCCACCTTTAAAATACTGCTTCTCCTTTTGTTGGAGGAAGGTGAACTTCTGCCGGAGTGGGACGTAGCCCTCATGACCCGGATGAGTATCTTTCTCCAATAAAGGCTCCCCCCGAATATTCCAATACAGATACATCACAGCAATCCAAGTACATGAGGCAAGGATCACGCCACAAGCGAAAGAGCGGAAACGGAACTTTTCCTGTGACATGTTCACCCACACTTGAGGACAATACGATTTCATGTGTTAGCTCTTGAAGCTACCAGCATTCTTCAGAGGCCGTCTATAATTTATCACACGGCGGGACACAATTTCCTCGGACCTCATCAGTTGGCACTCGAACTTCTAAAAATTCATAAAAAAAATAATGAGACAATATCATTTACTTACTCAAATTCAGAAATAATTTAGACAATATTAACTAAATTCCTGGCGGAACTTTAATACATAAGTAAGTAAAAGTAACTGTCAAAAATGTTTTATACAAAAATATTCAGTCAGGGGAGTCACTACTGCCTGAATTGCAACAAAGTCCATTACTCTTTGAATACTGAATATAATTCCCGTTTGTGAAGTGTGTGTGTTGTTGCAATTATCTGAATTAATATCAAATCCTGTTTAGATTGTACAATTATAACGCAAGAAGGCTGCTGAGCCAGCCGCCAGCAACAACTTCGAAAGCAACCTGCAAAGTTCCAACTTTCAACTCATAACTCTCCCAAAGCACAAAATCTGCAGCTGGGATCTGGGACTGGGGACCTGTGAAAGTTGAGCGTACAGGGAACTCCGTAGAGCTCCCAGCCCTCACATCAGAACAAATCTGGGAGTTCCGGCTCGAATATGTATCGTCGCTGAGGAGGTAAAGTGGTCTGATTGTAAGTGTTGTACAAAAGTATGAGGGTGTAGACCATTTTACCTCTTCGGTGACGATATATCAACCGAAAGCACCTGATTTCCTGGGAATTAATACATATTGTATCCACTTTCCATGAAATATAGGCCTTAAAATATTTTTGACACTTTTGATATGTATAATTAAAAAGAATGTGTACTATCAATCTCCAATTACTTCATTTAAGTAAGTTGAAGTAGTAATCCCGAAACACATGAACGTGTGTTGTATTTGCATGAGTAGGAATGCGGGGGTTTAATAATTATTGTAAATAATTGTAATGGCAAAAAGATTCCGTGGTAAGCCCATATAAAAAACGTATGTTAGGCTTGTTCAAAAAATTAAACCACCATTTTAATCCCCTATCGGTGGCTCTAGTGCATGAGATTGTATGTGTCCAGTATTTACATATGTTAAATTCCTGGCAATGAATGACTCCAGCAAGTAAGGAGATGCAAAAATGAAACGGTTTTTCGTCAAACCTTCAAAAGCGAATTTTAAAAAAAAGTGCCTTCTGTATTCCTATCAATGAATGAAACCTTTAAAACTAAATGCCTTTACTCAGCTTCCCTTTAATTTTTAAATGAATGCTTCCCTCAGACTTACTCAAAAAAATCCTTCCCTCATGTTCATCCTTCATTTATTGCAGGATTTTAGACAGGGGTGGACCACCCTGGCCCGCCCAGGGTAAAAAAATTAGGGCCAGGGTAAAAAAAAAGTTGACTAAGGCCCTCAGATTGCATGTGTAAAGGCCCACAAATCTATTTTGAGGGTGAGGGGCAAGGTAAAAATTATTTTATTAAACCACTCCTGATTTTAGAAGTTATGTCAAACCTTGCATGCTTTTTGCGAAGGAACTAGTTTTGATCAATAGTATCGTCGTATATTACTGTGGTGAATAAAAGTTTACAGAAATATATAACCAAAGGAAATTTCTGTCCTGTATTTGATGCATAAGGTATCATCTGCATGCAGCCTTTTTAAAGCACCTGAAGACTACTTCTAATCCGTCATTCATTCGCCTTTCATTTTGGATAAAAATTTTATGAAGCGTGTGTTCTCAACCTTGGGAGGAAAATCTGTTTAGCTTCTTTATTCTTTCAATGCGATGGAAAATCGATCTGCCGCCTTCAATGAAGCCTTCGAAATCTGGACATGTCGACATGTCCGAGCTAGAAGTTATAAACCAAGAACCAATAGCAATGCCTGTGATGTCTGTTAAATGTATCTCTGTTGGATTTGTTTGCCGGATCCTGCAGCAACTACAACACCTACGACTATATGAGGTCCCCTGTACTTTCAGATTTCCGCATTTTTTTAGCGGGAAAGTAAATCTTTTGATAATATAACAAGCAAGACGTCGTGTGTGTATGCCGCTTCGTTACTTAAGTACTTACATTACCAGTTACCAGTAGTTTGTGTAGTGTTCTGCTGCAGATTACTTCACTCAGATACAATTATTTTTAACGGTAATAGTGTTGAGTGTTATTATACGTTAAGTCTGTAAATAATTAAAGTTATATAAATACAACCAGCTTCAGTTTTTAATGCTTGTATGGAGCAATCTATTTGAATATTTTTTTTACAGTTTGTGTCAGTCCGTTGGGCAATTTTTAGTATTAAATATCATTACTATTTCCAGGTTGAAAGTTACGTTTATCTTGACACTACCCATTTTTGGAAGGACACATCAGTAAGTAATTTAATTGTGAATAAAAATACGGAAAAATGGAGAACGTTCGTCCCACGGCGACGCTGGAGCGCTTCCCAATGATCCCCGCTCCGGGGAAGGTGACCCTGTGTGAAGTTGCGAACTTGGTCCGGACACTGAATGCTTCAGAAATTGGCCCAGTGGACTTCTCCCTGTACTTGAATTTCCCAGAGGCTTACCATCAAATAATGGGATCTAACCTGAAACCCATCGTTCCTACTAAGATTCCCTCAATCCGAGTGACAGACTCCGTGGACAACTTCATCGTCTCCTCCCATGAGGGTTGGATTAAGGGTCTCTGGAGCTCCCTCTTGGACGGAGGCGTCTCCGAGGCCATGCGGTTCATCAATCAGGAACAAAATATTCCCAGTAGTGTTCGGCAAGTTGTGGCGAGTGTGGTCAACTTTTGGGACACTCTTCACAAGGGACGGAGGAAACTGGTTGTCAGACTTTATCCACATTATGGTGTATGAAATGGATGTTTTAATTTTTAATTAGTATAACAGATTTTAGGGAATTTTAATGTTCATCTGTATATAGTTTGGTTTTGGTAAATAATCATTTTAATTGTTTTGATTTTGTAGTTGGATACGGAAGATTTAATAGAAAAATACTCGTCTGTCAGAGGCTGGAAAAATGGTTGGATCAGAGCTCTGAGCTGGCATCCGACCTTCTCGAAATTAGCTCTGGCCTTGAATGATGACAGCATTCGAATTTTTAGCAATGGGACCGACGATGGCTTCCCTTACCTCAAGTCCCCAGACCAAGTTCGAGTTTCTGGATTGGCTTGGAGGTATATTTATTTATTGTTTATGTTTTGATCATTTTGGTGTTGGAGCTATGGTGTAAATCAGTGTGCAATACGTATGGGAGTATAACATCGGCGTAAATCTAGTTTTTAGTGTTTTTATATGTCACTCATTGATGATTAGAAGTTGATAGAAAATTAAATGTAGGCTTAATTTGCACGTTGCAATAATTCCTAACTTATTATCTGTATTAAGAAAAGGAGTTTGTTTACAAAATGTACAGGGTGTTTCAAGGTTGTACTCTTCATATTCTGAAGCATATACATTACCTGTGTTGATGGCTTGTGTTAAAAAGTTTAAGTTGTCATTTCCTTTGAATTCGTGTAGTAGTGAGTATTACAGCACATATTTAAATTTATTTTCAGGCCTCATATGGACAGAGAGTTGGCAGTTGCTGCGGAAAAAGGTATAATTGTGTGGAGTTTGGATGCATCACTGAAACCTACCGCAAATCGTGCCCGCCTATTGACTGCCAGCGGACACTCACCTGTCACTTCCGTTCAATATTCTGCTAATGTAAAAAATCGAGATTTCAAATAATTGAATAATTTGAGCAACATACTTTTGATAAACCCTACATTAAACAGTCAATGCAGCTGTTATGTTTGGTTAAATTAAGTTAAGCTATTTATTACGCTTTAGGTAGCTACTGTTTAACGAAAGATTTACGCAAATGAGTGAATTTTATTGCAGGGAAGACATTTACTCTCATCCTCGTCCTTGGATAACTCTATTTACATCTGGTGTTCGAACACATTTGAGCCCTTTGCCTTGCACCGATACGGAGGTGGCGGTGTTCCCTTGGCTCGTTGGTCCCCCAGTGGGAACCAAATATTTAGCAATACTCCGACCGCGGCCTTTAAGTAAGAATTTTAATTCGATCAAACTTTACTTGCTAGATAATAGTTTTAAGGATTTATTCTAATATTGTACACATTACAAATGCACTGAATGCTGTTAGTTTTATTAGATAGGTAATTAAAATGTGTTTCCTTTAATATTTCAAGGGTCTGGTCTGCCAACAAGGAATGGACCCCCAACCGTTGGAAGACATCGGGTTTGCCTGTAGAAGCCATGTGTTGGGCCCCGGATGGAGGGATGATTATATTTGCTAGTGACTCTTATTTGTACACTATTCTAGTCCTGGCATGTGAGGAGGACTTTGTAGATGTTGAGAACGCTAGATCGGCTATTCCAGTATTTGATTTGAGGACTATTCAGGCTTTGCAGGAAGGAACTGGAGACACCTTTAAGTAAATATTCAACAACAAATGTTATTGGTGGTACTAATTATAAAGCTTTAACTGATGTCAAACGTTATTTTCTCTTTATATTTTTAGGGTTGGAGGGAAGGTACAACAGCTCTGCATTTCTTCTTGCGGTACCAGACTCGCCATTTTATTCCAGAGCTCAGATGTTGTAGCACTGTTCAGAGTTCAAAAGCGATCTCCGGACTATTTGTACCCCCTTGGTTTTGTCCGAGGTTTTTCTCAAGAATTTCCGGTGGCAATAGAATTTCAGAAAAATTTGGACAGTGGGTCGGCACTTCTAACAATTGTAAATTTGATATTTTATTAGAGACTTTAATATTCATTTTTATTGCTTAATTGTACTTTGTTTATGATGTAGACTAGACTCAATAGGCCTAGAAGCCATATTTTGAGTCTTTAGCAGGGTTTTTAATGTATGTGTTTGTAATTCTGCATGTATAGGCTTGGTCTTCAACTCGTCTGCAACATTTTCCTATGGTAGATAATGCATCTTTGCTCACAAATCGTCTTCAGCAAGAAGAACAATTAAATTACTACCGCAGCATGGCTCACAATAGAACCAGAGACTCCAGCTCAAGTTCAGCACATAATTCTTTAAATATATCAGGGGCCGGAGTAGGTGCAGGAGGTGATTATGACAATACCAGTAGTTTCCATCAAGACCATGATATGTCGGCTCCACGTTTCAAAATATTTTCAAGTCCGTAGATAATGCTCGGTTTTCTTTATGTCCTGTAACTTTTGTACATTGGTTTTACGTTTCAAACACATTTTTTTCTTTGCCTTGTGGTCCCAAAATGATGTAATGAACAATGCTTATGATTAGTAGTAATAGTAGATACCTTACAGTTTCTTAATATGTTATAATATATAATCAGCATGATGAAATTAAATTAAAAGACTATATCTTTCCAGATTATATCCTGTCTCAATATTGTTTTGAAATTGTCATTTATTCACTCTGAATTTAAGTGACTGTTTAGTACATATGAATTAGATTCTCGTATTAAAAATTCTGCAGATAATTTAATATTAGCGTTATACTAGCTACATTACTTGTAAAATATGCATATGTGCGTTTACTTCTCAAATATTGTCACTAAGGATTTTTTCGGCTAAATATGTTGTAAATAGAATATAACTATAATTATTAGGGTCCAAAATTTCAAGCAGGACGCAATTTTACAGCGAACACATTTAGTATTCGGTTCCTCATTGGAAACCGGTTGACTGAACGAGGCTTGGTAAAGAAGAAACCTGTGTTGGGATCGTCTACACCTCGTCGCTCCTGCTCCTCTCGAAGTATCTCGAGGATGCTGTTTTGAACTTCTTTCTCTAAGTCGTCGATGAGGTTCGCCATAGTGCGGAAATACAAGTCAGCGTCAAAATGCTTGTACTTATTCTGGTTTCTGTTCTCAATAAACTCTGCGGTGTCCAATCCACGATCCACATGAATTGACTTCAAATTCGGCAGGAAATAGTTTGAGTCCACTTCCCCTAAATCTGGCTTCGTATGAAATAGACGGCGGAAAATGTTATTCTTTTTCCTTTGACCTTCCAATGGAACACAAGTCAATAGATTTATCAGAAATCATCTTTTCATCATAATTTTTTTTACGTGTAAAGAACTGCTATTGATTATTCTGAATTGTAATAATTATATATTACACAAACCCCCGATCGCCAAGTAGTTAATGCGGATGGAACTCACACACCCACAAGCTTTCAAAACCGTGTGATAATTTTGTGAAGTAACAGCTCGAGTAAAGACAATCTCCTCAACTGCATCCCACAAGAACTGGAGCGGAGCATTTTTCATGCTATCCATCAACTTCCCAATTATGAGTTTTTTTATTTTGAAGGAACCTACCCCGGATTTCAATGAGAGTGGAGTCCAGCTTAAGACCGAACAACGAAGTTTCCTGTCATTTAGTTTCCCATCAAAGCTGTAAAGCCCGTCTACAATTTCCCGGAGCTGACGGCAGACCAACCTGAATCTCAGCAGTGTGGCTTCATCCAAATGCTTTAAAATTCTGGACCTTACCTGTTTTATTTATAAAAACAATCCATGGGTATAATCAGTCGTTTGAATCACAATACGAAATCACCTCTTACATACAACATGATTAATGAAAAATCTTTGTGTCCAAACACAGCACAGTTTTCCGTCTCAAAGAGACAGCAAGTCATGTAGAGGAGCAACACCCATTAAATATTTTTGGGAAGAGTAATACTTTTCCCAAAACGACAAATATAATAATAATAAAATCTTACGTCTGGAAAACTTGTTTGAAAAAGTTGAAGCATATTTTATGCTTACTATATTTTTGATTAATTATTATTACTTCCTACAGGATATTATTTGTGTATGGTAATATTGTGTTTACGATTACATCCTCAATACTATTTAACTACAGAGCTTTCATATTCTACTTCTACATGCTATTCAATTTTATATTCTTTTTTCTATAGTTTAAGTTGTAATGTTATGTAGTGCATTATTTATTTTTGCATTTTAAAATTATCCATCCTATAATATATTTATTTCATGAATCAAAGCATTGCTCCAGGCTGGAGTTTACAAGTATAGAGTATAGCATACTAATGGGACCTGGAAATTCTATACATAATACTAAATTATTGTATCGTTATCAAATAAAATCTTGCATTTATATTGAAATCTTTTTTTATGACAATAATTTTTATTCAAATATGCAATGCATTTATTTTGTTTCAAAAAAACAGTCCTGCCCATTTTTGAGAATCAAGGCTGGTTTGCTGCCTTGACTTTCTCAAATTTATAAGTAAAGAAAGTATTTTGGATCCATAGAAGTCAGATCTATTCGACAGCAAGAATATTATGCTGTATCAAAATTAAAAATAAAACATTGGAATTTCTGCAGGTTCGTGCAAAATAAGGAAAGGCCGTAATCGGCTACTAATATTTACTTTTGTATGCATTTCAAATGAATGTGATCGACAAATAATTATTAATCCGGGAACAGTTCAGATTTTTGGTTATCCATTAAATTCTAACACTTTAATAACTTGCGTAATGTCTTCATGTTTCCTTGGCGTGCTGGTATCCGAAAGAGAAAAACCATAATTTATTATTAGTCAAATCGGATGCCTTTTACAATAAAAATATCGGAATGCGACATGAAGTGAAAGTTAATGCAAAAATAATTAAAAGTCGTAGTAGCTCAGATATGAATAACCGTATAAGGATATAAGGAAGTGTTGAGCTATGTTATAATATAAGTAATAAGTATGAATTATTAAATTATGAGAATGACCTGACCAAAAAATATTGTGGAATTCGAAAATGTCTAATAACCCTCCAGCATCTTTAGGACCCGGACCATCTAAATCCAGCAATAAAAAAAGGAAAGGGATTTTAAAGCGGACACCCGGATTCCAGACCCCGGCCAATATTCTCCAGAATGACGCAATTACTGCGGGTTCCGAGGCGTCTGCCCACCAGAAAGCGTAATAATAAAATAGTATGACCTTCTTGCGTGACTCTTAATTATTATTATTTTTGAACTAATTTTACTTGACGTAAAATTATTGATGGATCAAAAATATCTCACTCTCCCCCAATGTTGAACGTTCTCCCCACGAAAAGCTTAAAGCTGGATTTATACTTTCAAACTTCATTTCACGTTCATGTCACCATCATTTCACTTTACCCCAAACGTAACGTTGGTAATTTAAACTTTAAGCCAAAAAATGCGCGAAATGAAGCGTGAAGGAAGGTTTCACGTTCATTGTCTCTGCTCTGGAGGAAAGTATAAATGCCTCCCGCGCGAAATCACTTCATTCCGTGTCTTCAATTTCATCACGTAAATAGATTAGTATTTAAATATGAATTACGATCAAGAATTTCCACAGAAAGTATTGTTAGTGTACTACTTACATAAATATAAAAACCGGAGAATTCGGTTAATGTATACGTTGAGGTGAAGAAATGAACAAGGTGCTAGTAAAGCTGGTAGAAGAACTTGGAGCATCGGATGAAAAATACCATAATACATATTTTGGGTAAGTTCATTATAATAATAATGAAACTAGAGTTTCAAAAATATAAGTTTGAACTCACTCTAAATATTTGTTTGTCTCAATTTACGATAATCAATGCACGTCAGCACTAAGAAAGAGTCTCATCACTCTTTCCTTCTTCCCTTCACTCATGCAAAGTTGAAAAATTTCAACTTCGCGAGAGTGAAGCATGAGTGAAGCAAAAGTGATAATTTTCACTTATACTTTAAAGTATAAATGTCCAATATGACAAAGGAAAAGCACGGAGGACGATCACGTGACGCGCGGGTCACGTGACGCGTGAAACGTAAAGTATAAACGCTTGAAGTGACGATTTTGCTTCAACTTTTGAGTGAAGTACGAAGGAAGAGGAAAGTATAAATCCAGCTTAAGGATTCTACTTTTAAAATGTGGGGTTTAGAAGCTATTCTAATTCCAAAGATAATTTGAAAGGAAAGATATCCGCCTTATGTACATAAATGTTTCTTAGCCATCAGTTTTGAAATAAATCAACATACGAAGGGAAGTTTTCTCACTATGCCCCGAACCAATGAACTTCCCAATGAAATAACCCAATGCTGATATAGCACTGTCCCAACTCCAAACTTGGAGACCTTAATCAGTTTTACTATAGATTCCATTTATGTACATACGGATGCACATTCTTTGTTGGGTCAATCCTAGCTGACATTAATTATCTGCAAGGGGATTGACCGAATACATAAATAATATTTATTCAACTTTTTTTACCAGCACGTCAAAGAAAGCAGCTCACTACGATGAGATGAACATCATTGCTACCTTGCACCCCCCAGACAAGGACTATGGCCATATGAAAGTGACCGAGCCGGACACCCCATACAATTATGATTATACAGGAACTGAAGAAGACAGTCAAGGAGTAAATCCGGATGAAGTAGCGATTAAGTATTTTTTTAATAATTGTTTCATTTTTCAATATTACTCTGGAAAGAACACTTTCCCAATTACCACAAAATTGGAATTTGACTCCTCATAAGAGAGACTGTGAGTTGGAGGCTTAACGAGCTCTTTTTATTTGATAATATTAAAGGATACGGGCTCTGAGTGCTAAGAAAAGGGCTGACAATATACCATCTAGCCAGAGCGTTGGGGGTAGTCCTTCCATAGACACAGATGATAATTTGACGGAGGAGGAGAGGAAAAAGAGGAAAGAGTTTGAGGCCAGACGAAAGGCCCATTACAACGAGTATGCCGCTGTTTTGGAACGAAAGAACCGTCGGGTTGCTGGCTCAACGGATTCTTTAGATTCTAATTGACTTTTCATTCACAGGAATCACAGGATTCGGATTTGTCAATTTTTTCTTACGCCTCTCCTAAACTCCTCTTATCTCGAAATTATTATAACATCACTCGTGTACAGTCTCACTTTTTCCGTATACTTTCTTATTATTTCCATCAAAGAGCTACACTGTAACTCTAATAATAATTATTAAAGTCCATAAAAATAATAACTTTTTGGAAGCTTACATCATGCAATTTCAGTTTTGATATTTATGATCAAAGGCAATGCATTATTTCCACAAGAATAATGACACTGACATTGGAGCGGACAATGTACTGTAACAAATGCAAGGAGCAGGTAAGTAAATTACTTATGACAGACTGGAAGATATGTCCAAAGGAATAGAACTCCATGCAAAAGTATGTACTGTTTGGGGTATAGGAATATATAAAATCCAATAAAAGTTTGGACCCACACCGTTACCCTGGAAACGTGGTAAATAGTCCTCTAGAACTGAATCAACCTTATTTGCCACACAATATTTCAGTTCTTCTCCCTCTGATTCCCACGGACACTTTTCCAAAGCAAACTGCTTAAATGTCACTTTCTTAAATGTTAAAGGGCTACTATAAAATAGCTGAAATGTCCAGCTACCATTAGTTCTGTGTTATGGGGCATTAATTCAATAAAATTGCATTAAAAAAATCATCATTACCTCCAGAAGTGCATATCTCCAAGGTCAATTATTCTTCCGAGACCTTGAAAATTAACAGGATAATTCTGACTGACACTCAAGAAAGTATTTACATAAAGTCCGGAATTAATTTCAAGGGAGCAAAAAACTTGTCACAATTCAACAGAAAACACACTAAATGGTAAGAGTAACAAATTCTTGGGAATATTCCTTTCTGGTAAGGAGCCAATAAGAGCCAAGAGATCCAAGATGATGTGAATCTTATATCTGTAAATCATAGCAGTAATTCTTTATCATTTCGGAGGAAGCAATTAAACCAATTAAATTTTGGCTCATCATTTGATGCTCCTTTAAGGAGAAAAATTATAATGGTGTTAAAAGGGAATGCTCTTGAGTGGGGTCCCTTATAGGGAGAAGCCACTGTTAATTGTGAGATCTTGTTTGTATTTTCTGGAATAATTTTGATTTAATATTTATTATTGATATTTATTACAGCTCCTGTCCAGAGTAAGACCTTCCCAGGATCCCGGTGGGGCGGGGTCGAGCTCCAATGTCGAGAACATGCACAAGCAATTTCCCAAATTAGAGGACTTCCTGGGGAAGCGGGACTTCATTGGGGCTTTGACACTGTTGGAGGTAATAATAAATAATAATATGACCGTATGTTAATATTGTTAATCAAATCTTATTGGGAACTGACAATTATTAATGATAATGCTGATAATGAATAACTGATAATGCTCTACTTCAAAAATCTCCAGTTCCAGCGGAGCATCAATGAGTTACAGAATCCCTCCTTAATCCCTTACTGTTGCTTTCATCTCGGAGACTACCGGAAGGCTCTGGATGAGTACAAGATGATGTTCACAAAACAAGACCCCACGGCCCAGGGTCTGACCTGGCTGAACATAGCCTGTTGCTATTTTTGCATGGGGATGTACAAGGAGTCGAAGGAAGCGGCTGAGAAAGGGACGGAGACGAATCTAAGAACGAGACTCCTCTTCCACCTGGCCCATAAGCTCAATAATGAGGAGGAACTGATGAACTATCATCGACAACTGGAGGAGACTTTAGAGAATCAACTGTCCCTCGCATCCATTCATTACCTCCGGATGGACTACCAGAGCTCCATTGACATCTACAAGCGGATCCTGCTCGATAACCGGTACCGGTCTGCTCCAAAATACGTTTAATGTCCTTGTCTCAAGTTCATATTCTCGTCTTTTTTTTTTCATTTTGACTCACTCAGTCTACCCCGCAATTGTCCCAAGCAATTCCCTGTCATGCTGTCCTGCTACCTCGTTGACCTTATCATGTCCCGCTGTGACGTCCAGCTTCCGCTTGTCCAGAAACTTATGGAGGAGAGGTTCCCATGCTTTATGTTTTCTTTAGGGTTTGTGTGTCTGCATTTTGGATTCATTTTGGAATATTTTGATGTGCTTTTTTAGGGACTTTGTAGCTTTGAATGTGTACGTGGCCTTGTGCTACCATCGTTTGGAATACTACGATGTGTCACAGGAAGTCCTCGCTGTGTACTTACAAGCTTACCCTGACTCTGCAATTGCTACTAATTTAAGGGCCTGCAATACTTTTAGACTCTATACTGGCACTGCTGCCGAGAAGGATTTGAAGCCTATTTTTAACATTCTGGTCAGTTCTTCGGATGTTATACAGATCTGAGTTTTTACAATTCATAAGGTCAAAAGCATCACATCGATCTGGAAGTGATTGCTTCCTGCTGATGTCATTTTAATTATCCATGCGATTTTTTTACAGCATCAAGAAGAACAGTCCAAGCACGGGCTGTTCTCGAACGCCTATGACCTGATCCGTCACAATTTAGTTGTTTTTCGGGGAGGGGAAGGAGCCTTGCAGGTTCTTCCGAGGCTCGTGGATGTGATTCCGGAAGGACGGCTCAACCTGATCATCTTTTACCTTCACCAGGTCCGAATCTTGTTGTACATCGGAAATTTTTGGAGTACTGGGTGCTAGTGTCTTTGTATTACTCAGCTACTGTTTAGTTAAATTACATTTTGCTTTTGTCTGGTTTTATACATAGGATGATGTGACTAATGCCTCTGCCCTGATGAAGGAAACGAAGCCAAAAACAATCCCAGAATTGATCCTGTTTGCGATCATCAATGTCCTGTTACACCAACAGCATGGGAATGTACATGTGTATAGTATTTATATGCTCAAATTTTATTTCAATATAATAATAAGCATAGTAAGATCAAGGGAAAAATCTCATTGGAATTTTGTAGAAAGAGAATCTTGCAATAGCTCAGAACTACTATAACAGAATTGGCTCCAGGTAATCTATCTATTTGACATTATTTACGTACTTGAGACTTGAGGAGGAGGAAGGAAGAGTATTAAAAATTTTATTTTGTAGTGAATCCGAACACGATAGTGTATTTGGACGTCTCTGCATGGCATCGGCTCATTTCCTCAACTCAAATTTTGATCATTGCATTTTGTACCTGAATTCCGTCCGGACCCATTACTACAACGATGACACCTTCAATTTTAATTTCGCACAGGCAAGTAGAACCCACACTTTTTTTGAGAATGCTCAGCATAATAAGTTTTTAACATTTAAGGAAGATAAGAAATAATAAATGTAAACTCGTTCCGGAAGCACAGGCAACTGCCATGACGAACAAGTACGCGGAGGCTGAGTCCCTGCTGACAATGATCCAGAGCGAGAAGATCCGCAATGATTTCACGTACACCCAGTGGCTGGCCCGGTGCTGTAAGACATGCTCTTGAACTTCTTCCTTTCTTAAATCCCATGTACTGTATGTTACATACATAGCTACACACACGAGACTTGAATTACTCACTTGTCTTCCCCTCCTTCCAGTAATGTTTATAAATTATGTCATTTGTAAAGTGCTTTTATATTAATCCTACCCGCAATCACCGATTGCTTGCCAAAATCGCTTCATCGCTTCCGCAAAAAAGTGTTGAGAGCCTCCACAGTTTTTTTTCTAGTAGGGGAATTGCAGCCAAATGAATTTTATGAACCTACAGTTACACAATATCCCAGGGACATTAGAAATCTTGTACAAATAATATACCATTGCTGTAAAGTAATTTAATGTGGTGATTATAACCCTTCCAGATATCATGAATAAGAAGCCACGTTTAGCTTGGGAACTGTACGAAAGGATGGATACGGGATCCGAGTCATTTCAACTCCTACAGGTAAATATAAGGATTTCGGGACACCGACGTAGTTCCTTTTATTATTTTTAGGGGCAATAATGATTACGACACATATAAAAACATTACAGAAAAATATGTGCATTTTTATTGATGATTTTATATACATAGCTAGTAGCAAATGAGTGCTACCGTATGGGTCAGTTTTATTACGCTGCCAAGGCTTTTGACATCCTGGAAAAATTCGAGGCGACCCAAGAGAATTGGGAGGGGAAGCGTGGGGCTGCTGCGGGTGTTTTCCAGCTGATTATTGCTGGTCATGAGCCGAAGTAAGAATATCAATAATTTAAACATCTTGAAAAGTCTCAACTTACAAAATCCCTCATTGTAATAGTAGCCTCTTTTGGTATAATTTTAAGAATTACTATACTCATGTTTAAGCTATTTATGACAATTCCTTTCAAACAGAATTTTTATTCCCACAGAGAATCCCTAATTGACATGATTCAGCTTCTACGGAACTCCTCAAATCCCCAAGCAGAGAAGATGCTAGCAATTATGAAGAAATGGGCGAAGGAGAATAAACTTAATTTGTAGTTTCTCTTATTCTAGGTTAAATATTTCTATGTATTTCTGTCTATTTAAATTCAGTAAAAAGGAAAAAAACTTGTATTGGAACAGCTCTTGTTTCACAATATTTTTTGGAGCAGAGTTTTTTTGTGCATTCATATCTGAGAAATCTCAACGCTTTTTCGTGTGTGGAGATATAAATCATGTCCCAACAGAATAATCAACACTACTTTGTAATATTCAAACCAGATTTGTTACATACAGTGTTACATGAGCCACGAGGTATGTTATGACAGCCCAGAGGTCTGAAAGCGTGAATCAATCCCAAGAAAATGAGGATATCCCTCTTTTTCTTTCAATACTAATTTTTCATCTACGCTTCCACTGTATTATATTTACAATTATTTTGAAATAATTTATTTTGATTGTAATATTTTTTTAAGATTACTTTGGTCTGCCATGACTTCGCCTTGGTTTCATAGGAGCTTGAGTGGGACATTAAAATGTAAAAATTTTAGTGTCATATTTAAGCATTCAGATAATTACTATTCCTCATCAGGCTAATATAATAATTATGACAGTCCCTTATAGAAATTATGACATAATTGTGGAGATCCAATTATAATTATCATTACTGCAAAAAAACTAAGATGACAAAAATGTTTCACGTGGTCCAGGTTTTAAATAACTTTGGTGTATCTGCTAGTAATTCATTTTTATGGTTCAGTTAAAAAATAATTAATGTTATTAGTCCCGAATCCCACCAAGCTCTAAATAACTTGAGCGTTTTGACACAAATGAGTGCATTTAAGGGCAATAAATTAAATGCGTGTCATGGGGCATAACCAATTTGGAGAAGTAAATATTTTTAGACAGGCCACCAAAACCACAATCAATTCTTATTTCATAAACTGTCTCAACCAAGTCTGGTTGGGCGAAACGGGGTGCGAAGCTCGGAGGATATGATGATGAGGAAGGATGAGAAAGAGATGAGGCTACTCTGGGAAGGAACTTTTTCTGAGCGTAGATAATTTATGCAGTGTCAAGTCTGCCAAGAACCAACATCTGCTATCTATAGAAAACTATTTTTAAAGGGAAGAATACATCCGTCATCCGGACTTGGCTTTTATTGAATATAAACAAGGAACTTCTCCCCACAGAATTACAGTCAACTTTCAAATCCAGGACCTCCTATAAGCATTTTATCCCTTCATTGACGAAGAACTATTCCCTCAACACTTAATTTCCTGACAATACCTTCGGATCTTATTATAGAAAGATTAGGTGTTATTTTTTTTGTACATTTTTTGAAAAATCGCAATAAATTTTTGGCAAACAAGATTTTGACGGGAAGATATTTGAGCCATTTGTGACCTGTTTGTCAAAAAGTTGGGGGTTGAGGAAATTGAGCAGAGGAATTCCCCATTATTCACAATTGTAATTATCTGCAAAAACAAAAAATAAAGCCCAAGTATTTTTTCGGTATATTTGATCCGACTATAAATCAGAGGACACTTTTGGTGGGACACAGTTGAGAAACAATGTACACAGGGACCAATACTCATTTGGAAAAACTCCAGCCCCGTTTCCTTTCTTCAAGAAGATCAACACATGATAAGGGAACCAGGACGCTTGGGTAAGCTTTGTAGTGTGTAGGCCCAAGTTCCTCCAAAACCGTGACTGTTGAAATGATGCTGAACCTCGGATAAAGAGGTGCTGACTGCAGAGGTTCCCAAGTGAATCCCAAACCAAGACGTGTTTTGCATCTTTGCCCTGGATAATTGGCACATTTAACCTGCTCCTTCCTGGGCCTTCTTTCCTCCTGCTCTCCGCTAAATGAGACCTCTACAGGGGTTCGGTCAAGGCTGGGTCAGTCTTTTAAATTTCCAAAAAAGTTCGAGTTATTTTTTCCCACAACCCTTCTCCCGTTCCAGGGACTCTCTTTAAGGAAGATAAGTTTCCATACTCTGTTGATCCCAATAAAAATTTAACGTACACAAAGAAAGTCGAAAATAAGTCTCGACAGCCATGTAAACACATAATTAGGACTTAATATCCCCCTGCTCAAACTCCCGATTCAAGTTAAAGTTCGACTCGAGTTCATTCCCAAGTGCTTCAGTGATTAAATTTAAATTCGCGAAATTGCATCCAATTAAAAGAGGGGAGGAATCACAAGGGATTCGTATTTATCACCTATTTCAAAATGTGCATAAAGCTTTAGCTTTAAATTCAAAATCAGCTTTCAAGAAATTGCTTCCGATAATTCAAGAGCAGAATCAATTCAAGTCTGGAGCAGTCTTAATTTAAGTGAAAATAGTTTCTGAGAAAATTCAATTTTTTGGTTGTCAAGTTTAAGTAATCAAGCGTGAGGGGTTAAATATCGGATGTCTGGAAACGCTCATTGGAAATTCAAGTTGAGGCGAAGTTCATGGGTCAAGATTCAAGTCGAGTGGAGGTTGAAATTTTTTAAGGAACACTCGATATACGGGTAAATTAGAAAATAAATTAAATGCTTTCCAAAGAACTTCTTCGGCATTTGTAATTCAAGTGGAGGCGAAGTTCATGGGTCAAGATTCAAGTCGAGTGGAGGTTGAAATTTTTTAAGGAACACTCGATATACGGGTAAATTAGAAAATAAATTACATGTTTTCCAAAGAACTTCTTCGGCATTTGTAATTCAAGTGGAGGCGAAGTTCATGGGTCAAGATTCAAGTCGAGTGGAGGTTGAAATTTTTTAAGGGACACTAGATATACGGGTAAATTAGAAAATAAATTAAATGTTTTCCAAAGAACTTCTTCGGCATTTGTAATTGGAAAAGTATCTCGAGGAGAAGTTTTGCTCGTGATTTGTTTTTTTGGAGGAGTGGGGCGGGGATTATAACGAATATGGGAATTACGGTATTGCAAGACGCGACCGGAGCTCTGTCAAGGAGTAGGAATAATCACCTAAAGGCAGTGTACAATGTACACACGGCGGGGATTACACACATAACTTGGTCTCATTCATATGTCAAATGCGAAAGCAGCTGAGTTGCAGATGTGATAATCACTACTTATACCTGCACATGACTCGCCGGTATCTTCTCACGTTCCTGAGATGTTGACTAGAAGTCATTTCGAGAGAATATTCTCAATTTAATTCCAAAACTCTGAATATTATCACAACTTGACGGAGGAAGAAACATTGAAGCAGTAAACGTTTAAAATAATCTTCTCCTAAGACACAGACGCACATTATACATTCACCCAAACATTCAAAAATCTCATAAGACGTTCAGCGTGCTTCAAACCCAGTCAAGTACAAAAAAAAACAAATTCTGTAAAATAAACCAGGCATTTTTCAAATAAGAAATTTGGGCTAATTGAAAATGAGCATTCCACAGGAAGACAACAATAAAAGTCAAGTACAAGATTCTAAATTTTCAGTGAAGTTCTCACCCAAATTAGGGAGGTACTTAGAAGCTCAGAGGGATTTGGAGTCACAAGAGGTAATTATTGACGAGACACCGCTCATCGTAGCTCCCTCTGGGCATCATGACTGGCATTTGGAGACGCAAAGACCCCTCTCGATCTGCATCGGCTGTCTCAAGTCCCAAAATCAGGATGTGAAGTTCCAAAAGTGTAGTAATTGCTCTTGGCCAGTGTGTGGCAGCGATTGCGTAGGAATCAGCAAGGTAAAATTCCGATGCGCTTGGGTATAGATCACTGAAATTTTCAAAAAAGAGCGGCCTTGAGTCTTGAAATAATTAATCTGAGATTTTTTTCTGTTCGATTTTTCATACATAGTTCCACAGTTCTGAAGAATGCAACGTTTTCAAAACTCGCGGGATGATCCAATCCCCGCGCACCTTAAAGATGGTGTACATCCTGCGCTGTTGCTTGATGCAAAGGAGCAATCCTGAAAACTGGAATAACTTACTGGAACTGGCATCGACGCCCGAAATCAAAGCAATGGACGGACCAGATGCATCAAATGGAGCCGCACCGGAAAAGAACAGAGAGTACGAGTTTCTGACGGAGGTCTGCGGATTGGAAGACGTCGATGAACAAATCGTCCGAAGAATAAATGGTGTGAAGAGAGTCAACGGGTTTAGCTTCTACAATTCCGATTCGGACGATGTGAGGTTTTATGGTATGGCTCTCTACTACAAAACATCAATGGCATCCCATGGTTGCTCCCCAAACTTGACCACGCAAGTGGTGTACGATCCCGCAGAAAGTTTCCCGATGAGACTTCGTACGAAAACCGACGTAGCGAAAGGTCAGACATTGCAAATTGCTTATAGGGATCGATGGCTAGTATTGGGGACGATGCGAAGACGTGAGAAGATTTTTCAGGATCACAAATTCCTATGCCAATGTTCTCGATGTTCGGATCCGACTGAAGGCCAGACGTTTTTCTCGGCCCTGGTCTGTACCAAATGCACGGAGTCTCATGCCGAAAAACCATTTTTCCTACCAGAAGACCCTTTGGATTTTGAGAGTGACTGGAAATGTTTGAATTGTCAAGACTGTAAGTCAGAATCCGAGGTTGCATCCATAATCGAGGAAGTTACATCGGAGACCGAGAAAATTTTGGAGTCTGGTGAATCAAGCGAAGAGATGTTTGAGCAAATTAGCGAATATTTAAGTGGAACTACCTCGAAGCTTCTTCACCCCAACAATTACCTGATTCTTCGGTTAGAGTTGGAATGGGTACGGCTATTTCCACTGGAAAAATTTGAAAATCCTGAGAATTTAGATGACTGTAAATCCTGGGACCTGTTTTTGAAGCTTGTCGAGAGAGCGGAACACTGCAGGAAAATCTACTGTCAACTTATTCCTGATTGGGCAGATAAAAATAGTAAGTACTTACAATTTGGTATTTAACATGCTACCATAACAGTAACAGCTGATCCCAATTTAAATTCTCAAGAAAAATGTATAACAAATATTTTTGATACATATTAAGAATAATTTTTTTTTTCAGATTTCGTGGATGTCGCCATCGGGAGAGCATATTATCTGTACTACTTGCAACAAGAAAGACTTGGTTTGCTAAAGAATGACCTGGTGCTGGATCTAGTGAAAATTTGCTTGGGACATTTACAAAGGGGAGCAAGAAATGAGAGCCCTTGTTCCGAAACTGCCAAACTCTGCTTTATGATGTGTACCTCAATCGGGAATGTGAAGAGGTTGATACGAGCTCAGTCCTGCGATAAAGCAAGCCGGGTTGGGGATGCTGACTTAAATCCTTGTGATTAGTATAGATACTGGACTTTAATTACACGAACTCTCTCGGGCTACATATCCAGAGATTCTCCCAGATTTTATCCAGCCCGTTTCAGCCCCTATACCAAAACAAGCACTCTCTGTTTTATGAGTAGCTACGGCTGTGCACGATATATCTAAAATGTAAACAAGTAATTGGTAAAAAATACTTTCCGTAAAAGAGCGACCCTGAAAGCATTTTTCAGAATTTTGGTCACTATTTTAAACCCACTTATTTAAAAATATAGTTTCACAGTAAATGCATCCCCCCGTATTTTTGTCCCCTATCGAAAACATGCTCCAATGAATGGGTGGCTCGCAACGAGAGTACACCACAAACTCTACTGTCTATTTTTAAGCAATACAACTTGTATTTCCATCTTGTTGAGAATTGTGCGAACAGCTGAAAAATCAGCTGCACATAGAAGTTTCTCCGAAACTATATTCGAAATAATAAATATATTTCTAATGATAACACAAATAAAACAACAATTGGCTTTTAAGGGAATGCAGTTAATTATTATAGAAAAGTACTTAATTGCGTTAAGTTATAAAGTTTTCTTTAAAGTCTTGCTTCAGAGGGTTAAGCAAAAGCATGTTCACATAGCGTGTGCACATTCTGAAAATTGGGTAAAATTTTACAGGAAAAGATGATTTAAAACTTGCACATCGTCGGCGAGGAGGCAAAATGGTCTACATGCATTTTTCCTTAAAGGCAAAACGGAATAGTTGCAAGCCATTCTAAAAGCAAAATGAACTACATGCAGTTTTCACTAAAAGCGAAATGGTCTACATGCGTGTATACTTTCATAATGAACAACCTCACAAGTAACCCTCGCCACTTGCCCACTTGGGATCGGAATGTTTTTTGTGAACTTACAATTAGATATATGCACAATGTCCCAGCGAGAACAAAAGTTCCGACCATTTCGCCCTGGTTTGCGCTAGAAATTGCGCTAGAAATTGCGCAGTTTTAAATTCTGGTGGATAAATGGTTCCCCTGGTAAACTTAAGTTTTCCAATGTTAAATCCCATAAGAGATTTTCATTTCGGAGAGACGGTGTTATATTAGATGAACGACACAATTATAGCATGCACTCATCGTAAGTGGTTCTAAGGTTTAAATACTGACCACTATTCGTAACTAGTGGTTTCTTGGCCTCAGATTGACCAATATTGGTCACAGTTAGTTTTTTGACCTGAGATTTACCAATATTGGTCACAGTTAGTTTTTTGACCTGAGATTGCCCAATATTGGTCACAGTTAGTTTTTTGACCTGAGATTGACCAATATTGGTCACAGTTAGTTTTTTGACCTGCGATTGACCAATATTGGTCACAGTTAGTTTTTTGACCTGAGATTGACCAATATTAATCACAGTTAGCTTTTTGACCTGCGATTGACCAATATTGGTCACAGTTAGCTTTTTGACCTGCGATTGACCAATATTGGTCACAGTTAGCTTTTTGACCTGAGATTGACCAATATTAATCACAGTTAGCTTTTTGACCTGAGATTGACCAATATTAATCACAGTTAGCTTTTTGACCTGAGATTGACCAATATTAATCACAGTTAGCTTTTTGACCTGAGATTGACCAATATTGGTCACAGTTAGTTTTTTGACCCGAGATTGACTTTTTTTTAAACTTAAACTTTAGGCCCACAAGGGCGCATTTTATTCTTGCACTTGACCATTAGTCATCATGCCATACACAGATTTTCTAACTTGTGAGGTTACAACTGAGAAGCTTATACCGGCTCTCGTCGGTTGATAGATGGTTGGAAACCGTATGTACTGGGTATCGTACACACGGCATCCACCTAGAGCTGGCACAGAGCTAGACGAGTGGGACAAATACCCATCAGTACATTCCTCCCATTTAGGGAGTATATCACAAGTCTTTGCTCCGGCTGGGGAAGTATAGAGTAGGAGGTAATTTGGGAGGGAGAGGAGTAAGGTTAGAAACGGATTAACGGACGCTCATTTGACTCTAATGTCTAGCGATCTTTGCAGATTGGCAGCTTCTCATAGTTCCCCTCCGTCTTAAGGATGTCCACTGTTAGTTCCTCTGTGCTTCCAGGCCATGGTTCCAGTCTTCAGAGTGCAAGTCCCTTTCACGCCCTCTCCTCCCCTCACACAAAGCTACAGTAGAAGATAGAACGAGCAGTGGAAATTATTTTGAAAGTATCAGAGCTTTACTGGAATCGAAAACCGACTCCAGCCGCAACGAACGGGACGCTCTGACAACTCAGCCACCACTGCCTGGCATTCCTGAGATTGACCAATATTGGTCACAATTAGTTTTTAAAGCGAAGCGCTTTTGTAAATTTGCTCGTTTTTGATTTTGTCCTTCTAAAGGCTGCCGCACGGGACGAGATACAGCGACCGGACCAGCGGCAAACGATCTGTTGGGTCCTGGACTTGGGAATAACGACTTTATTTTTTCAATTTTCGAAATTTCATAAAATTTCATAAAATTTCGAAAATTCCCCGAATTTACCTGAAAATCTGATTTAACCGCACAAACGAATTCGGTGATCACTGAAGTCGCTGAAAATACCTTTCCCACCTGAATTTTTATGAAATTTCGAAAATATTCAGAATTTACGTAAAAATCTGATTTAGCCGCACAAACGAATTTCTTGATCCCTAAAATCGTGGAGAATACCTTCCCCGCTACAAAATTCGAATTTTGATGAAATTTCCAAACAAATCGTGACATTTTGAAAAAATCTTGAAATTTCGGGGGAAAAAACTTTGAATTGACGGGAAAACCTGATTTTTGATTCTGTCCTTCTAAAGGCTCTCGCACGGGACGAGATACAACGATCGGACCAGCGGCAAACGACCTGTTGGGTCCTGGACTTGGGCATAACGCCTTTACTTTTTCAATTTTCGAAATTTCATGAAATTTCATGAAATTTTGAAAATTCCCGGAATTTACGTAAAAATCTGATTTAACCGCACAAACCAATTCCTTGATTACTATAATCGTGGAGAATACCTTCCTCACAACAAAATTCGAAATTTTATGAAATTTAAAAAAAAAACATGAAATCTCGGTAAAACTTCGAATTGACGTGAAAACTTGATTTAACCAAGGGAACATACTCGTTGATCACTAATCCCGAAAAAAAGGTTCCCCGACTCTAAATTTCGGCAAATTTTGCAAAAACTACCAATTAATATAGAAACCAGATTTAACCACAGAAATGAATTCCTTGATTTCCATGGACGTGGAAAATACGCTCCCCTCCGCGGCATTAGTATATTGGCAACATAATGAACAAATAACAACGTCGACGCAGTGAAATGTCAAACTTTAAAGCTACAATTTCGTTTTCGCCACGGAAATGATTTCGATAAATAAAATACCTTCCACACAAAGACCAGGAAATAAGACTCATGATGAGAGATGGGGATATATTTCCCACTCAGAAATTGTACGTTCGATGACATTTCAAAAAAAGGCAAAATAAACGGTTATTATATCAACCTACTTTACTCTAAACATACATTAATAATTACCCAACCAATCAAAATTACAGCAATTTTCAATCGAGCTCAAACTAGTGAGGCAGTAGTGATTCGCTTCTGTTGCAATCGATTCATCGATTGCAGTTTTGGATTTTTTGACCTGAGATTGACCAATATTGGTTACAATTGGTTTCTTGACCTCACATTGATCAATATTGTTCGCAACTAGTTTTTTCACCTTTCAATGACCAATATTGGTCACAACTTGTTTTTTGACTTCAAATTGACCAATAATGTCCACAAATGGTTTATCAGCCTCAGATTGGTCAGTATTGGTCACAACTAGTTTTTTCACCTCACATTGACCAATAATGGTCACAATTGGCTTCTCAGCCTCATATTGGTCACAATCCGTTTCTTGGTCACAGATTGGCCAGTATTATTTATTAGTTGATTTATGGGGCGAGATGTGCTTGTAAGAAGTAATCATTGCTTATTTATAAGTTGAAATAATACAGCTCACAAATCTGTGATAAATAACTTTCTTCAGATTTAATAGAAAATTTTTACTTCATTAACTCATGTGTTTTTATGAGCGAACGGTATTATAAAATCACTGGATTCGAAACCTTGTAGGCGATAAAACTTTTGAACGGTTAGCATTAAAATTGGGAAACATGCGTACATAGTCTGCATATAACCCCTAGATGTGCAACTTGAGGTTACATTTTCAAATTGTCACAATTTTGAAAATTTCGAAAAATTCGAATTCGGAAAACTTTAGAAAAATTGGAAAATTTAAGAAGTACTACTCATATATTTGATACCATACAACCACATTTTTGAAAGATTTCCAGAAATTTAGAAAGCATTTTAAAAATTTTAGTAACGTCACAAGACCAACACAATGATTGTCTTATTAATACTCGCTCAACTCTCCTTGTAACCGCCCGGCGGTTACAAGATTTTGATTTTTACACCAGTATTCGGATAACTTGTTTTGCCTGTGCAATTCATATTCCTCGTATGGTTTAAGGATATGCAGTCAAAATTCATATTCTACTTACTTTCTCATTCGTTTCTGTATGTAGACCATTTTGCTTTTAGGCGAAATTGTATGTACACCATTTTGCTTTTAAAACTGATGTATCTAATCCATTTTGCATTTAGTAAAACTGCATGTAGACCATTTGGCTTCTAATCGAAATTGCACTTAGACCAAATTGCCTCCTCACCGACGACATGCAAACCAAATGTGAACGGTAGGAATTTTAAACTGATGTTAAGTCAGCATTTAGCATTGGAATAAAATATTTTGTTTGCTCAACAATGTCAATTTGCACAAAAGCAAATAACCATCCCGGCTTTTATTTGTTATGTGGTGAGACCGCCGTTAATGACTCGAATATACTACCGAGTTAAAACATGACATTACTATTATATTCTACGCAACTAAAAATTACAAGTATGCACACATAATTATATATATACTCCCATTAACACGTCTACAAATTTACAAGAAGGAAGGAATTCCTGAGGAAATTAAACCTAAATATTAGAACGTAATACAAGTTGTAAAAATGCCAGCTTAAAATCCTTTGCCTATTGGCTTCAGGGTCCCAAAACATATTCTTATCCTCCTCCTACATAGCTCATTCAACAGACAATTTACCTCAAGACCAATCAAATATAAAAATAAATCGTCCAAATTTTAAAAAATTTTGGTGTGAATTTTTTATTCGGGGCGAAAGCGGTCTGTCTGTTATCAAATTCCATACTGTCAGTAGACGATACGGGAAGTTAAATTCATATTTGTAGTTAGTAGTAAATTGATGTGTAAATGTCAAGTCAAATATTGTGGCTAACGTCAAAATTATTTGAACTAAGCAAAAAACATTAATTTATTAGACTTCAGGGGAAACAAACCGCTTCCGTTGTGGGAAATAATTATTTCCGAAAACGTATGCCTTTACTAGGAAAATGTTTCATTAAAATATGGGATAAAACTATATTTTTCATCTTTTGCTTGTATGAGCTATTAAAGCCTGTTTGTGGTATTCTGTAGTATCTACTGCATGGAAGCATGCTTCGCGTGGTTCTGCTGACTCATGAAAAAACTTCTGAGAATTTTTATTCCTTCCACGATTATATTATAGTGTCATAAAGCTGTTTATAACCAATGTTATCCTTATGAATGCATATTTTATCCTTGTACGGCAAGTTGGGCTGACGTACGCTGCTCTGACGTTAAAAGTCCATGTGCAGTTGTGCCAATAGAGACTTGCAAGCTGGCCACAGCTGATGAGATAGGGGATAGTGAATATGCAAAAAAAATGAACAAGTCATTCAATTACTATGTGTGCGAGTGGAAATAGTGTAGTGAGGGGAAATTAATCGGAAGATTGAAACTTTGATTGAAGTATTTAATTATCTTGACATATTATACAATTTGAGGGTGAGCAATTAATAATATTTGCAAATAAGATCATCAGTGCTTCTAACTTGAAGACCATATTGGAGGGCCGGAGACTCAGGATATATCTTGTAATATGAGGTAAGGCTTCGTGAATGTATTCCTTACAATTAGTTATTCAAATATTTCAGACCCAATGCGTCACATTTTACATAAACTATTTAACTTAAGAGACCTTATAAATTATATACATTTGTGGGTGTATACTATTCGAATTTATAATTTCTCCTACAAAATTTTCAGAATGTACGCTTTGACTGTGAAAAACCGCACTAGGAAAAGATGGAAAATACAACAACAGCCCAATCGAGCTCAAATTGTGGATAACGACGTCTGTCCAGACTCAATTAATTTCGATTTTTTTTGTAATCGATTCAAAATAATAACAGTTATTTTATTTGCGCTAATATTAATGTACATTTGGTTATGAAATAAACCCACTTTTGACAAATTTTGAGAGAGCCGTACTCATGTGTGAACATTTGTATGTACATACGTGTAGAGTGTTGCCCTGCAGCTATATACCTGCTTACAATTGACTTCCTTATCGAAGACTGTAGTAAATGTTTTATTACATGTACATGTGTACAAATAATAAATATTGTGATTACAATTTTTCCTCAGGAGCCCGCCCCAGTCATTTCAGCACAGTCAACGCATTATGTCAAATGCATAAAATATGTAGGTTGAGGTTTATTGATATTTAAAGGAAGGAAAAGTTGAGTGTCTTATTTTTTAAACCTTCACATAACTTAATGGAGAATTTTTATATAGGTATAGTATATTTTAACGTATAATAATATAAACAGAAAGAACCATTCATAAGGAATTAATTTTTTCTAACAAAAGCGCGAGAAGTTACACCATACGTAGAAACAGAAACAGGGCAATGAACTTTCAACTGAAAATGTGGCTAGAAAAAGTACCCAAGGCATAAATATTTTTGGGAAATCTTGCCCTAATTTGAAACCCAACGTAGAAATAATTACTGAAAAATGCAGTAATAATATTTGTTGGAACTTCCTGGGAAAATGGAAACAAATAATGAGTAATTATTATTTTGTTTGTTCTTCATAAACTTTTATCGAGCTAAAGCAAATACGAGAAAGAAATATTGCTGGTATAGGGACATTTCATGGAGAGGAGAATCAGCAGCAATATTCTTAACATGCTACAAAAGACATTCTTGTAAGAACTTCTTAAGCACGAATATTAGTGCATATTATTCTCATCTACCTTCATACATTGAATTTTCTATTCAATTATTTATAAAAACACTTCGAGCTCATAGTGAATTGAATTTTGAAACTTTTGAGGGTGTTTCTATAAAGGGGCGTTTACTTTACGTTGAACTCCTTGTACATTAATTTATCATTCTTTCATGCATTTATTTCCAGCAATAATTGTTTTTAATAATCTACTCAAATATTATTCTAAAACAAACAACATTACCAAAGTGTTAAAACCCTTTACATATTGTTCTAACTATTGTGTATGTGCTTTATGTCATAATTCAAACTGTAATATTGTGAAGTAGAACTTTATTATTTGTGTACACAATCTCTTTCAATCGAAATCTTTATCAACATAATTAATTATTAAAGAAGGCATACATTTAAAAGTTATTCACTCCGACATATTTGCAAAATATTGATGTCCATGTGAGTGTTAATCTAGGAAATTATCAGTCTAAATATTTACTGTCCCTTTTCTTCAATAAAGGTGTCCCTTTACAATCCACTACCGGTTTCAGAATCCAAATTCAAAATTCATTGCATAGGAACTAAAACATGGAAATGGCAAAACCTGGTTCATTTTTACAGGTCAAATTTGGGTTATCTAGGCTTGTAGTAGTGTTTATGTTTACGTTTCAGCATAAAAGAATAAATAAAGTCAAGCATTGATAGAACTACTAAATAATGCACATCTATGGTTAGTATATATATATATATATAGTGTCTTAAGTAAATACGTGAACGAAATTATGTATGAAGTCCTCGAGTCTTCACTGAAGCCACTGGTTTTCGGGAATAATATTCACGTGAATATATATTTCTTTGGAACATGCGAAGCATATGAAGATGAAGGTCGTTCCACCCTTTACTATACCTATGTTCATATGTACAAGGTTTCATATCTGTATTCTCCCCCATCCCCCTAAACCCACAATTGGGAGGAACTTATAAAACATTTGAGTCCCCTGTAGTTTGTACCGAGTTCTTTTCCAGATTTTATACAACTTGTTTCTTTGCCCTTGGTCAATTTTTGAGGCCAAAGGGGTCGCAGAGACGTGAACCAAAGTCGGAATTTTTCGTGGAAATCGAGTTCAGCTGCTGTTTATTTCAGCGCACATTTTTTACAAAACTATTTTTTGGCACTAATTTATAGGACAGAATATGGGCTTCGCAAGGAGCCATAATAAATGTCTCTATGTTGAGAATTGTGGACTGTTGAGAACAGACAGAAAAGTTGGGGAAATTCAGCTTCAGGAGTAAATATGCAGAAAGGGGAGACAAGCTTGATATTTTTTCATGTCTTTCTGATTTTTTTTTCACATAGTTCAGGTTATTACAAATTTAATGTGGATTCATTTGTGTACAGTATCGTCTTTCAAGGTCTAAAACTGCGATTAGGAGAGCCAAATAAGTACAGTAATACTAAAAAAATAAAGCAATTAAAAATACTGACTTGCCATTTTCAGATTTTTGAGAAGTTGCTTTTAAAGGTTACGCGCCCAGGTCTGCATGCATGCCCAAGTCTGTCCAGAATCCCTAAAAAAGCAACCCTCTATGCTTTCACCCATACCTCTAAAAGTGACTTTCCTGGATATCTCCTGAAAAGCTTGATGTAATTCTACTGCCAAAAGCTTAAAGTCAATGGGAGATCATTGCGAATCTCCATGAATTTTTGTGTTCCTGTAACACTTAAAGTCGTTGAGCCCTTCGGCAATATAAACAAAAATTGGAGGTTACTTGCGAATTTAAGTTGCATGGTGACCGTTCATTTAACATTAGAAAATATTTGAGGGTGTTCCACTAATCAGAAATGAATGAAATTTGATTGTGAGACGCTTTTCATAACTGGGATCTTACTATAAAATTTTGGTGATGCGATCTTTAAGGGATTACCCCTTAAATATTAGTTGAATCCTTAAGTAGGATTACAGGTCACTTAATTATGTACAAGATAATATGTTGAGCATACCGGTTCATTGTTTTTCTTTCATTCGTGCAAAAAAATGCTCTGATTTTTATTTTTAAGAATATTTTGCACGAATGCAAGAAAACAATGAATCGTTATTCTTTTTTAACATTTATTTTTTGTTTACTTGTGCAGGCTTGATAGTAACCAAGTGTTAATACAACTTAGTCCTGTCCAAGTCAAAAAAAGTAATACCATTTTAGAGTACAAAAAAAAAGAAAAAAGAGAGAAAGGAAACACCGAAATGCTTAACAAGTTACCAAGTCTTGCACCTTCTGGAATTTGAATGGTTAATAAATTCGAATAAATTAACAATTTTTGTGTACGCTTTAGAATGTTTAGTACAGTATGACTAATATGATCACTCATTAACTTTTAACCACCACGATTAAATTCAAACTTTGGGTAAGAGAGTAAGTACAGTAAAGATTAACTTTGGGGTCCATTAACACATGCTCGACACTAATTAAAATTATGTATCATGCATTGATAGCGCTCTGGATGGTTCAAAACGTTTTAGCCCTTTCGTGGTTAAAAATCAAGTAAATAATCAATTTTTGTAAGCCAAGTTTGAATGTTTCACGTCCACGTAAACAAAATCTCCAAAAATTAGCCAACGATTACGTATGTACATGTACTTCACTAACAAAAATCATTATAGGCTGAAATCTTTCTACTAGGCTAAGCAATAGTTTTACAAGTCCAAAAGGTCGAAATAAATTAATAGCTAAAAAAGTTTAAAAAGAGAAGTTGCTTTTGCGCCCTCAAAAGTTGAAAACAAGTTTTCTGGTAGATGCTTTCAGAATAAATCCCACTAGTTTATTCAAAATGATGAAAACTCTTGAAATGACGAAAAGCAACGCCACGACATTATTTTTACTGATGCAGAAATAGCTATGAAAAAGTTGGTTTACAATGAATACTGAATTTATCAATTTTGAGATGTAAGTTGGAAATTGTTAATTATTAATGCTATTGAAAGAGTATTCAATGAGAAATTATCCATCGTGGCGTTGCTTTTCGTCATTTCAAGAGTTTTCATCATTTTGAATAAACTAGTGGGATTTATTCTGAAAGCATCTACCAGAAAACTTGTTTTCAACTTTTGAGGGCGCAAAAGAAACTTCTCTTTTTAAACTTTTTTAGCTATTAATTTATTTTGGTTCATGTCCCTGACCCCTGCGATCTCAAAAATTTACCGAGGTGAAAAAAACAAGTTTTATAAATTCCAGAAATGAATTTCAAACGACCTGGGAGAATTAAATATTTTATGAATGACTCTCTTACGTGGGCTGTATTAGATGGGGAGATAAAGGATAAAAAACACCCTGTTCATATAACTTTTAGCAGCATGCCGATTGTGTAAGTAAGCTCAAACATCCCTCGAGTTAAAAAACCACGTTTCTTTTTGTCAAAATGTACTCAACCATAGTATGTCAATTAAATTGTAATAGTAGGAGGGTATGTGGGTTGAAACTGAGTGACATACGTATGTCGTAAGTTTTCATTCCTTACGATTAATGATTCATGGAAAAGCAGGTACATTTATTTTGTTAATCAATCACTTCTTTTAGAGCTAAAGGTAGAGTTTAATTATATCTGAAAAAGTGCTAAAAACTAAGGGAATCAAATTTGTTATGAGTTCCTCCCTTATCTGGTCTGGGTAGGGGTCCGGGAGTAAAAGGATACGAAACACCCTGTATACACATTTGTCTTAATGAAATTCAGGCGGTATTACATGAGTTTCACATATTCACAATACAGTTTTCCTCGATCCAAAATACGTTGATTAATTTTCATTAATTTAATTATAACGAACTGGTGGAACCAGTCAATTTTCTGTCAAGTTAATTAAATGCGCTCTTAACTATGCATTAACTTATAAATGGGCTCATAAAAAAGAGAAAGCTATGAAGACTCCCTTAAAATGAAGTCTGCTATTGTGACAGTTTGTCGTTTCGTTATTGCACGTGCGAACATTCCAATATCAAATGTATATTACTATTAAAATATTTACAGGAATTTAAAGAAAGCACAGAAATAAAATATAAATTACTTGAGCCACAAGGCAAACACTGAATTTAAATTGTAGCCTCAAAAATGTGGGTACGGCAAATCAGTATGTGAGAAGGAGCGATACTACATTTTGAACTACAAAGTCTACAAACAAAAAGGGCGTCAACCGAGTCAATGTCAGTATTTTCCCAACTTTGATCCCAGTTCGTTGAATCGAATTCACTGTCATAATTGACACTGCCAGCTCTGTTTCATTTTGACAGAGACCCGCCAACTCTTTAAGACTCGACTTGTATTCCTCGATTTTGTCAGGGATGCCGAAGGCGGGCTCGTACGTAAATATGTAGAGACGGCCGATGCAAAGATGCTAAGACCCAAGAAGGATCCTCCAAGTAAAAGATCTTCGAGCGTTATCCGAATACCGAAATATCCCAGGAGAATTGACTCTTTAAAGTACCAGATATTATGAAGACATTGTAAATTCCGATTAGTTTCGTTGAAGATCTTCAAGCGCAACTGGACCACCTGGCATCGTTTCAATTCCTGGTCAAGTGTTTGTTGACGGAACTCCTTGGATCTCTTCTTGCTCGTACTCTCACTGTTTTACAAAAATCCTGATGATTATAAATTGTTCTCTTAATAAATGTTGAAAGGGGTTAAGCTACATCGGATCGATTTCCGCAGCATTCCATATCCTATTCATTGAGGCTTCGAACTTGTGCATATGTACATATGCATTTATTAGTTATTTTTCAATACCCTATGGCCTTCATTCCCGCTGCCATTTCTGCTAGTATTACATGGAAAGTGAGCATATTCGTCCCCACGACCAAAAATCTCATGCTCATCCACAGTGTCACAACATATCCTTCCAGGACTCCACATCTCAAATATGTCAAAAAGTTTTTCATACTATCCGGGACATTGTAGTAGATGAAGTTCGGTCCACTGGGCAGGATCAGGAATATAAGAGCATGAAGGACAGGCGTTCCGAGCATAAGGGGTCATGTGAAAAATAAAAACAGTTCATCTCGGTCCAATTCAATTAGTTTCAGTTCCTTCTGTCCGTCGTCTGTTTAAATTACATACACAATATAGAACCATATTAAAAAAAATTCTCATGAGAAAAACAATTATGGTATCAAATGTTAAAATGAGGTTACCGGGAAAAAATACCAAGGAGCTGACAACACTGTTGGAGTAGAACTCGGGGTGAAGCCAGAACAACGCCAAATAATTTGCAAACATCAAAGACGACAAGGATGTGCATGCCAAGGGACAAGGCAGGTGGGTAAATTGACCGGGGTCATAGTCAGTGACCATCCCTATAATACTGTAACTACTTATGGAAATGTAGCACGTCCAGATAATCATATGGAGGAAGTGAAAGAGTGTCTGAGACACACCCTTTTGCTTTGAGATCTGGAATGTGGAGGGATCAATTGTAATGGGATAAAATCCCAAAAGGGCATTCATCCGAATGGACAGCTTAATTATCCGTAAATGTCGCTGGAATATCATTGGACTGTCAAATAGAATTATGAACTCGTCCGGGCCTGGAACATGTAGTAACACCTGTAATGTGTTTCAATTCCTTAATATGTATTCCTATAGTCCATAATAGGGAGTCATTCATAAAATATTTAAATCTCTCAGGTCGTAAATTCTTTTCCGGATTTTATAAAACTTGTTTTTTTTTTCACCATGGTAAATTTTTGAGGTCACAGGGGTCAGGGACGTGAACCTAAGTCGGAATTTTGAAGGAATTTGAGTTCAGCAACTGCTTATGTCGGCGCAGATTTCTTTCGAAAAATGCGGAGGAGAGGTTTGTAAACTTGTATTCATATTTTTGGTATTGTTATTGACACTTTGTCATACTTTCCTCTTTGATTCTCGAGTTGAATTTCTCGAATAGCTTTCTGCCCTCAATGGACATATGTCCACAATTCTCAGCAAACAGACCTGAGTACACCTATTTTGGACCCAATAATTTTGGGTCCTTTCTGGGTACAATATTTTATACCCGTGAAATTGGGTACAGGTTCAGGTTCAGGACCAGGTACAGAGAAAAACCCGGTTTGATTTTACCTGTCAGGACCAGGTGCAACACATAAAAGACCTGAACCTGATCGCAAAAGACCTGAAATGTTTGGGTTCATTGATTGAAAGTTAAAGGCCGGAGAATTCAAGCTTCCCAAATGATTTCCATCGCAAAAGCAATGGCAGGGTATCCCAGGAACCAGTGAACTTTCATTCTTATGCATTTTAAATATATTTTGTACTACAAATACCCAATTGTACTATTAATACAAGATAAAATTTAAAAAAGTTTGGATTCTCAAGTACCCAAACATATTCAGGTCCGGTCCAAAAATACCCGGGTTCAGGTCGTCTTTTGGGTACTTTTTCGGGTTCAGGTACTAATCAGGTGCGGGTACTACAAAAACGCAATTGGGTCAGGTTCAGGATCGAAAAATTTGAACCTGTGAAATGGGTACATTTTCAGGTACAGGTTCACGCTTTTGAGGTACCCAAAGTTTGGGTCCAGGTTCAGGTACAGGTTCGACTGTTTTGAACCCATGCGATGCACTAATTCTCGAGTTGAATTTCTCGAATAGCTTTCTGCCCTCAATGGACATATGTCCACAATTCTCAGCAAACAGACCTGAGTACACCTCGTCGGAAAGCCCTTAAATGTTTCTACAAATGGGTGTCCAAAAATTATTTGTAAAATATTCTGTGCTGAAATAAACAGCTTCTGAATTCAAATTCCGTGATAAATTCTGACTTTCCTAAACAAATGTTATAAAAGTTGGAAAAGAATTTTCTGAACCCTACAAATTGGGGGAATAAAATATTTTATAAGTTGCTCCATTACATATGTGAGCTATGGGAGGGGGAGAAAAAGGATATGAAACATGTACTTATGTTTGGATTCGGAGTTTTTGGATTTCCAGTTTTATTTAGTATTTACATGTTTCCTACGTTCACCTCGTTCCTAATGGATAATGACACTTGTTATGAGTAAATGATTGAATAATTAACAATCGTGAGGGGACTAAGTAGCCCCAACTTTATTTAACTAATGGGATTATGAATATTAATGTTGATTCTTGATCTATTGTATACCAAGGCTAGAGTATTTGAATAATTTTAATATAATGAATAATAAATAATCCTACGAATGGCGAGAATATGAAATTCAAATTAATTTAAATACTAACTAATTTCACCAGACCAAAAGTATTGGTTCGGACTGGAACAGTCTCATCCAGACATATGTAACCTAGTGTAGAAGTCCCATAAACGACGTCCCGGGATGACCCTGTGACGTCACAAAAGTGTCCCCTCAGGCTACATTTCTGAAAAGTTTGTTTATTACTTGTTTAAGGCAAAACCGACGACGCAAATGTGTTCCATATAATACCAGGAGTTTAAATTAATTTTAAAGCCCATTCGGGTAACCGAATACCAGGCCTAGGTTAGCATGGTTAAATGACGATTACTGCCGTTTGTGTTGGCCAATTAGAACCAAACAAAATGCAAATCCACTTAAGGCTTATAGTATGTGGCTTTGCTGTTAACACAAATATACGGCGGGTACTGTAACTGGGTAATACAATGCCCGATATTCGTAAATTCGTGATTTTCACTGCTTTAATATGTTTTAATGCTTGTTGGACATCAGATTATCTTCGTACTAATGACATCCGGCATTGCACCCAGGTATTATAATACCCAGCACAGGTAAAAACCCGTGTTACTATAATATTTATGAGTACCCGCCGGATATTTGTGTTAACAGTAAAGCCACATACTATAAGCCTTAAGTGGATTTGCATTTTGTTTGGTTCTAATTGGCCAACACAAACGGCAGTAATCGTCATTTAACCATGCTAACCTAGGCCTGGTATTCTGTTACCCGAATGGGCTTTAAAATTAATTTAAGCTCCTGGTATTATATGGAACACATTTGCGTCGTCGGTTTTGCCTTAAATAAGTAATACACAAACTTTTCATAAATATAGCCTGAGGGGACACTGTTGTGACGTCACAGGGTCATCCCGGGACGTCGTTTATGGGATTCCTACACTAGGTTACACATGTCTGGTCCCATCACTATAGCTCTTAAATACAAGGAGATCACATACATACAATGTTGAAAGTGTTTGTACTACAACCAGAGGTGTCCATCCTTCGAAGGATTTCCTTCAGAGAAGGCTTCTTTGAACGAATGAAGCGTTATCTTTGGCAATTATGAAGGGAAGGGAAGGAAGGCTGGAAAGGAAACGATGGCTGAACGAAGGCTTCTGCTCTTTGCCGAAATAATGGAATGTGAAGGAACATGTTGTTTTTACGCCTTCGAACGCCGCTGGAACTTGCAATTCCATCTACTATATTTTAGGCAAAATTCTTCCGTAACTTAAGTTCATGTACGTACATACACCGTTACTCAACTGAAAACTATTTTTCTGGTGGGTCTGCTTAGCGTTATTCTGAAACATTTATATCACAAAGGCAGCATGATACCCGAAGCATGTAAGTATTTGATTCCCTTCTTTGTACGCCTTTCTAGCTTAAAATGCAAGCAGTGATCTTACAATCAGTGCATTTTCTAACATGAATCGTTTTGTTTATAAAAGCTCTGATTTTGTCACTTGTGTTAAAAGATTTGCGATAAATAAATGAACATGGATCGACTGTAACGCTTGAAGGTCATTTAAATAATTTTTGAAGGCTGAAGGAAGGATTATAGCATGGTTTTGAATGAAGGAAGGGCGAAGGAAGGGTAAACATTCAGAAGGCTTCATTTTACGGAACGATGAAGGAACGGGTAATTGTAAACGGTTCCCCTTCTGAAGGATGAACGAACGTGTTTTCAAATGGACACCTCTGACTACAACTACAATATTTCGCTGGAATGGTTCCAAGAGAACTGGCCAAAGCAAAGGTGTCCACCTATCCTATTTATAGGCGTATATATAGGATAAAAATAGGCAGGATGCAAAATCCAAGTAATTATAGGTAGTAAAATAGGGGGCAGTAATTACCGCTAAAATTAATCCTATATTATATGTAGGAGCTGCAAGAGTTCAATTTTTATTTAGGAACAAGGTAGGCAGTTTGCGAAGGTAAAATAAGGCTTATTTAATATTCTATTGACAAATTTGTCAAGCAATTATTTGATTTAACCTTAAACTAAATCTCAAATATATTCTTCAAATACGTGACATTTTAGTAGTTCGATTTTTTTCATGTGTTACGATTGTACGTACATACTGTTAACCGATATTTAGTTTTGTAACTTTTAATACATGTAAAAACAACATCAGCATACATAACTATACTACCTAATTGTAAAGTTTCCATGAAAGTGCGTTAGGTACTTGCCCTAACTAAATATTATTGGTTCAAACTAAAACTTTTGTGAATACTGGAGGTGGGCACATTTGTGCTCACCTCCGTATAAAACTTCGTGCCTCCGTAGGTACGAAGAGGAGAGCAACGTCAGATCTTGAGCTAAGCAGAGCAAGGGAACGCGTGTGAGACCAACTAAGTGTATCCATTCACGCACTATATGTAAATAAAGTATACCGTGAGAACAAACCCTTATATCAACATACGCATCTCATTTTCCCTATCTTGAGACATACTTCCGAAATCCCTCACAGCCAGCTTGTGAATCTCTACCGTCTACATTTTCCCCATCATCTCATCTCTCACACTCAATTCCATTATTATTTCCTAATTATTTCCATAATCGGCTCTTCATTACATTTTTCCTCATTACGAACCATAACTACAATATTAATACTAACATGGTGAATGTGCGGGTTTCGAGGTCTCGCTAAAAAGGTTCGTACGACAATTATAAGCCTATTCTCCTTATTTTATTTTTTCGGACAAATTATGTGCAAATATACTTGTGGCGTCAGCCGCTAAACAGAACTCTGCCCAAATTTTCCATTTTTTCTACCACATTGTCAATTAAAATCTTACGTGGCGTCAGCCGCCGCCGAAGGCTATGCCCGATTTTTCTATAACTTGTCTCAAATTCCCCCGTGCCACATGTCACCTCACGACATCAGATTTATTAGAGTAGTCGAACTAGACAACCACGCTGAATTCATCATTTGTAATAACCAGAAATATATAGCTCTGTTACTAAGTGAAGCTGCTCTCGTTGAGCTTACCTCTGAGGACCAAATACGTGCACGTGCCAAATATAGTCATCTCTCATCTACAAGAGCACTATACCTTTACAAGTTTTACAAACTGTTTAAGCAAAAACTCCCTCGTTACGTTAACTCCAACATTGAGCCCCAACCAGTTGATAGGAGTGACATAAAAGTTATCCGGAAAAATCCCAGCCGAATTCCGCGATCAATAAACACTTCAACCACGACCCTGCCTGAAACCACCGTGGTGACCGTCCCAGACGACATCCTCACCCACGTACCATCAAGTGAAGGCGAAACTGACACCGAAGGACCAACACCGGAACCCACAACACCTCTTGGAGGATTTGCGAGTTTCAACCCCAGTAGGACTTCCACTCCCGCTGTCTCTTCCGGTCCCGCAGTTAACGATTCGATCTTCGTTACTACTCAATCAGTAAGTACAAACTTTAATTTGTCTAACAATCATACTCTCACTGGCACACCCGTAGCTCCACAT
>OX359246.1:68931102-69062102 GCA_947179485.1 Allacma fusca
ATTCCAGAAGTTAACATAATAAATTCAAGAACGCTACCAGAAGTGCTTACCAAAGCCGAAATAGCACCATAAGCTTTTGTATTGCCTTCTTAATAAACAAGGTAGTTTAACGACTGTATGTAACAGTCAAGAATACCAATATTTTAAAATACGGTTTTTCAGTATTTAAGATGTATGGTATTTGCGGGCGGGCTACGGGCTTTATTTAATTTTGCGGGCCGGGCCGGGCTTTTTCGATAAACATTAATTTCGGGCCGGGCGGGTACGGGTAAAATGTTACGAGCCACGGGCGGCCACGGGCCTAAAATATCCCCCCATATCCATATATAATATGGAATTTCTCACGGGCTTTTACGGGCTTTCACGGTCTTTTTTAACCGCGATGAAAAGACCGTACCCGCCCGTAACCCGTCAAACGTAATAATTTTTACCCGTACCCGCTCGAAGCTCGTGCGGGCCGGGCTTTTTGCGGGCTTACCCGTAAATTTTAACCGCCCGAGATGCTCTACTATGCTTATATAATTAAAGTATTCTAGATGGTATTTTTCCAAACTGCAAGCAACGTAAAATTAACTTCCTCAATACTGGAAGTATGCATTGTATGTATGTACGTCAGTACAATCGGTGGTCAAAAGACTATATTGAGCGGGCTACTCACGTGATCAAATAATGTTTTTGGTTATAGTTAATCGCCAACCTAGTACCTTGAATAGTTTGGCTGAAATCTTTTGTCAGAGTCATTGTTTTTATCGCTCGTTTTTTGATACTAGATTAATCGATATTATATATTATATTGGAATTTTTTAAACTCAGGAATTCATTTTTCCAGGATCGAATATACTTTTGTTTTGTATATCACTCGTGCTATTTTGAAGTTGCAAACTGCAGACAATTTTGATGTACAATAAATTGAGCATAGAATTTAGTTTCAATACCTACGTATTGAAAACTTGACTGAGCTTTTAAGCACGAAAACATTTAATATTTCTATTTATATTAAGCTCGTTCATTATTGTTCTAATTCCACCCACATCCAAAACTACTCTTTTCCTTTTAATAGTATCAAAATATCTTCTGTTGTTTTTTTCAAACTTAATTTATGTAATTATTTTCAAAATAACAGATCGGTGTTTTTTTCGGATTTTTATTTGTATTACTCTACTATCACATGATAACTACTAGTTACAAACACAATTTTATATTGACATACAAACTTATGCGATCCCTTGTTAATATTTATCTCAATTTAAAAACTTCTGGTTTCAATTTTAAATTTTTTCTTGTTTTGTCAAAATTTGACTCGTCTGAAGGATTTTGGGGTATTTGTTGAGTTTTTTTGGCATTACCTCATTGATAATTATTTATTAATTATCATTGAAGTCTTTGCAACTTGAACGGTAATTTTACAAGTGATCCATTTGCCCATTCTATTAAAAATTATGAAATTTTTCAAATCATAAATTGTTCGAACCTTTTGTAAATATTGATTTCTGTTGAAAATTCTTATTGGCATAGTTGAATCGTAAATATTATCAATATGTATAAATTAACATTTCAATTTTCTCGACATGATAATTTTGACTGGCATATGTAAATAGCCTAACCCTGCTGCAGTTTTAGTACGCAATAATACATTGCCACATTGCACACGAACCCCACGGTGAAATTAAATTATGCGCAGTAGGCTTCTTCAGTTTTTCACGTGCTTTTTTTCAATGATATAAAATTCACTGTCGGAATTAAAATTGTACTGCCGCCACGTTTGAAATGCTTGGAAACAAATAAGATGTAAATACATATTGTACTCTGTAACGTGCGTACAAAATTCATTGGAGCACGTTGAGTACAGCGTACAGTCGGTACACATGTTATTACGCTGAACACGGCGTAGAGTAGTTACTGCAGTGACTGCGCTCGTACGCTGAGTTCAGCGTATGCAAAAATCTGCGCATTGTACGCGGACCACAACGTAATATCTTCTACTCATAATAAAATCAACCTATATATACTTACTAGAGTATGTAGATTTGAAAAAGCCCAGCATTTTCGTTTCAGGGCAAAATATTACAATAGAGCAAATGGTGCAAGGTCATTTCTGCCATTTTTATTCGAAGACGAAGTAGTCATTTCGGTCAGAATTGTTGTTTAGAATAGAAAAATTAATAGGATTTGGCAGTGGATTTATTTTTTTCAATTTTGGAAGAAAAGTATTCGAAAATGCCTTGGCGGGAAAATTTTTTGTCTTCAGACTTGGCTTATGTTGACAAGAGTAGGAATATGGTGTGCTGATTTTTAGTGTTTAAATTTTAAACTCATCGCTGATCCACATTGACGTCCCAAAATACGGGTCGAGATGGAATAGCAGTTTAAGAAACACTGCTTTTAATCAAGTTTATAACAGATTTAAAGTTGTCACTATGTTGTCAAATGCAAGTGAATTCAATCATTCAGATGAATTGTGCTTGGATATGTTATAGCTCGTATTAAATATTGGAGATTAGAATTTGTGCAACACCTGTGCATGATATGACTTAATGATTATTGATATCACAAAATGAATGAGGAAAGTAGCAACGTGATAAAAAAAATTTAATATAAATATATAATTATTGTTTAATATAAAAACGCACTTCCCAAATAACTGTGTAATTGATAGTGTCATTAAACAACTAAAGATTTGAATAATGAAGCATGTCCGTAAAGTAGAATCTTCCTACATAATAAGGTATGTCGATTTGAAAAAGCAATAGCATTTTCGTTTCATGGCGAGCACGTACAATATTGCACAAGGGGCAAGGACATTTCGGGCATTTTCATTCCATGAAAAATTTAGCGTTTCGACTAGAATCGTGGAATAAAATAGAACAATTTATTCGATTTGGCAGACGGTTTAAAAATCTTTTGAGAATTTTAGAGAAAAAGTATTTGAAAATTCCCTGTCGGATATTTCCATTGATGTGGGTTTGGTTTGTGTCACAAAAATAAAAAATGCTATTAGTTATATGATATTTTGAATTTTATTGTTTGAATTATGAATGAATGTTGACTCGCTTATCCAGGATGGGGTCCTAAAATACGGGTCGAGGTGGAATAGCAGTGTAGGAATTACTTACCCATCTTGGATAAACAAACAGCTCATAGTAACCTAGGAAAGCCTGCTGGTGATCATTCTGGACCTGGTTATCATGCTGTAGAGCACCTCCGAATTTTGCAATGCTGTCCTGGAAGCAAAACATTGTTAAAATATTGTTAAAAAGTAACTCATGTTGTCAGGGAATATATTCACATAATCATTTTCAAAATTCCGCATGTTATCAAATAATGTTTGTGATGGTAGTTGTTCGCCAAACAAACATATAGCTTGAATATTTCGGCTGAAGTATTTTGTCATAGTCATTGTTTTTATCACTCGTTTTTAGGGTGGCGTCAGCCCCCTAGTAAAATAGCCTTGTCCGTACGTCCGTGTGTCCCTCCGCACGATTACGCAAAAACTACTAAACCGATTTCAATTAAATTTTTTATGGACATTACTTGTACCAAAAGTAAGCCTGAGTTTGTATTTAGTTGAAATTGGCCGGATAGTTTTTTCGAAAACAATTCTTGAAATTTTGGACTTTATGTCAAATGACTGTTATCTCTAAAACTACTGAATCGATTTCAATGAAACTTTTTGTGAATATTGCTTATGTAAATAGTAATGGCTACTGTATATGTGGTTGAATTTGGCCCAATAGTGTTTGCGAAAAAAATTCTGAAATTTCGAAAAAAAACTGAAATTTATCCTACTTTGACGGTGGTGGCTGACGCCACCCTACGCGAAGCCTCAAATTATCGCGTAGCGATGATTTTTGATACTAGATTAGTCGATATTATATTGGAATGTTTAACCCCAGGAATAAATTTTTCCATGAATTAGGGCAATTATATTTTTGTTCTGCATATTAATCATGCTATTTCAAAGCTGCAAACTGTAGACAATTTTGATTTACATTAAATTGAGCATAGAATTCAGTTTCACTACCTATTAAAAATTGGACTGGCCGTTTAGCCTCATAGGGTTTTACTGATCGGGTTCAAACTTCAAAATAAAATAATATTTCTGAGCACCCTTCAATGTTGGACATGTAAAAATTTATTTTCACAAAGGTGATAAAACTTATAATCTCATGTAATTGAAATTAAACGGATTTGGCTATCATGATTTATGCAATAATAGCATGTTAAGTTAACGAACAAGAGATAACCAGACATTCACAATTGGGACTTTTCCCTCACTGTGCCCCTATACATTTTGGTGAATTTTCTGAGTATAAGGTAATGTTTCAATTTATGCAATTATAAAACTATTTTGATTTTAATAAATATGCAGTAACTTGCATTTAGTTTAAGTGAGTTTAAGTTATTATTACTTAATTATGGAATCTAATGTATTGTAATCTCATTTGAGCAAGTGTTCATGAATACAAACACTGGGGTCTCTTTATAATGGTTTACTTGTATAGTTGCACTACCCCAGAGTTTGGCATACATGTTGGGATATTCTCCACACACTGTGTATACTTGTACTGCACATGTGTTAAATTACATTTGTGTACTCAAGGCTTTTCTTAAATAAAAATCATTTTCTTACTAGGAAAACTTTTTTTTTAAATTGTAAACCTTGGTACAAGATATAGCATCTTTTTATCTCCTTTTCATTTTAATTGATCTGTTTCAACTTTTACACTGGATTAATAACTTTTATAAATTAAGCTTTAACATAACCAAATGAAGATGCTCTTAAAAAAACAATTAGTTTGGGATCTGGTCGGAACTAGAACAATACTTTCCAAAAGAAAGCATCTGGGTGATTCGCGGACAACTCGTGCCAAAATTTACAATAATTGTTCTTGGGATTCTGATTGGAATGAATGAACACTTCATTTTTTCCTTGTTAGTACTGTGTAAACCAACATGACATGAAGTAAAAAGAATTTGTTTCGACAAAAGTAGACAACACTTTTATATAGCAGGAAGTTTTCAATGAATTAATAAACGAGAAGCAAGAGTCAGGGTGAAAGGGCTATTAGTACCTATTAATTTAAATAATCACTGAATTTTTAAGCGATTTTTATATCATAGAGAATCGTTCGACAGCGGAGCCAATATTTATTATATTCACTGCAAATTGCAACTTGCAACATGGAAATTGCTTATGATTGTTATATCTTTTATTTACTGAATTAATTGCTAAAATACATTAGCTGACACTGAAAATTCGGTGTTTTATTACAATTTTTTGTAGTTTTTTGAAATCAAAATATTTTCATATTAATTTATTAAAGCTAACCTCGAACCAACAACCAGGAATTTGACTTGACCACGATTACTGAATTACATAATTCAATAATTACTTGTACTTTTACTCGTATCTTGCTTCGAGTACTTTTTGATGTCTCGTACTTGTTACGATACTCGGTTCAAAATTACTCAAATACAAGTATACACATATAGTTACTTCACCAGAAAGTACGAGTACATAATTACATAACTTGTTGTGACTCCGTACTTGACACGGACTTGTACTCGTACTTGAAATTCGTGTAGGTACTGGAACCCGTGAGGAGCTCTGGTTCGAATAAATTCACGCATTAGGAATCCGTTGTATAGCTAATCTTTAATAATTAGTTCTATTGAGACTTATTGTTTTGCAGCTAGATTTTTGGATCCTCTGAGGATTAAATTTTGCTGTTGCTTCCTTTGTACATTTGATTTTGATGGGATGATTGTTCCATGTTCTGTCACGTCTTCTCATGTCATGGGTTGATGGTCGTCCCATTATCCTTTAGCGTTTCTGTTATAACCCTAAAAGTTAAGCCCATTTAAAGTGTATTATTATTCTCCTTCGGCTTCTCCTGGATATCCGTGATAAAGTTATTTTTTCTTATCTTAGAGATAATATATATATAAGACAGCTGGCACGGGTGCCTTTGGGGAAAAGTATAGTAAATATCCGATAGGTATCTGTAACTTATGTGGACGATGTCAAATGATGAAGTTCCAAGTCCTAGGTGTTTGAGATCCCGAAGGAACTACGCTCACCTAATTACAATCAATACATTTCCAGCAATAACCTTACACTGTTACCTGATAAATTACCTGGTGTTCATAGAGTTTGTGAAACTCGACAGTACAGTTACATAACTTGCGGTACAGATCCCAGTAAACGATTAATAATTCCAATTAGATGGGAGGAAAAATATGCAAAAACTGGATTGTGGGAAAAATCTCTCATAACTAATACATATGAGTCAAAACCACTGTAATATAATCTAACACCACAATCCAATATACATTATTGTGACCGATTTTTAATTTACATTCGATTTGAGTCAGATATTGCTTCTATAAACAGGGTCCCAGGACACGTTTGCGCCGTCTATCCCTCTAGTTTGTATAAAAGGTCCGGTAAGACGAAATTTTGGATTCCTTAATTTCTAGTGAAGTTTTTAAAAAAATCTCAAAATTACAATCATTTACGTTGTAGTATCAGTAGGATCAAAATTGTCAAATTACGCGTCTATATTTATTTTAAAGAAAATTATACAATAATTTGGACACTTTCAAGGTTTTAAAATAAGCGCATGGAAATAACAAACAGAAAACACGGGGGACTGAAAATGGCCATTAGTTTCTGCGTATATTTTACTGACTACGAGCCACAGAACTGACCCAGCCGGGAAAGATACCAGACAATTACATCTTCCGAAAATACATGTATTTTTTTTAACTTTCCAACTATTTAAAAATAAAAATAAACATTTTAGAGTCCAAGGCAAAAAAATTTCAAATCGTTATTTTACTCGACATCTAAAGTTAATTTTTACAGTTTAAGTCATGCTGCGACCTTCTTTGATCACGAAGATCATGCTCGTATTTTTAAAGCCTCGCAAGAAAATACCTTGAGAAGTCTAAAACTTGCCATCACAGGCTGCTTGCATATCTGCATGATGATTGAGTTAGAGGGGACAAGAAATGCATGACAACACGCTGTATATTATAACAGTAAACAAGCAGCAGCTGATTAATTGATAAAAATTATAATAATTTGTCTTCCCCAACATGTCACATGTCTCGTACAACAATTTATGTATGGTTTGCTATCAAATAATATGCATTCACCCATCAAATTACAGGGTACCATATCTTTATAAGCAACGTAAATGTATGAAAAATATATTTGGCCACCTTAACTAATTGTCATGTAATTTCGCAAATATTCTGATGAGTTGTGGTTGGAGGTGAATTTGTCCAGAAAATAGCACCTGCATCAAAGCCCTATCAAATACTATAATTGCGTACCTAACAGGTGTTTTGTAATAAAATGTTGTATAAAATATTTTTTTTCGCAGAGTAGATCAAGCTCATTGAACTGTAACGTCAAAACATGAAGTCATGTACTCTTATAGTTGCAATCCTGGGGCTCCTGTCCTTGGCATCTTCCCACGTAATTCGGGATGAAGTTATTCCCATTAACTTACCCGAAGTTGATATTACTAGAAAGATCTACACTGGCCGATTCCCAGCAGCACAGAATATAACTCCGATCCGAGATGGTAATCGACAGGCTGACTTGTGCAGTTGCGGACGTTCTACCGCCGTAAGTAAATTTACTTGTTTAAACCTCTAGAGGAGATTCAATTACTTATCCCCCATGTCGCCGATATATTACTACAAAAGAATAATCTTCAAGCTGCCGAACTCTTCTCTGCTGTAGAATTATGTTGATAAGATTTTTGCAACAATTTTTACCAGAACTTACGAACTTTTTAATTGCAGACAAAGATTGCAGGAGGCACGGAAGCTTTAGCTGGTGAATTTCCATGGCGTGTTCAAATAGTTACTGGAATAGACATGGGAGGTGGACAAATCAGCGGCGCTGTCTGCGGTGCGACCATCCTGAGTCCACGTTGGATTCTGACAGCAGCGCATTGCTTTGCCGAAGCCAAACCTGGCGACAAAGTTTTCGTCTTGGCTGGAGGAGTCTCCCCTGAAACCATGAATCCTCCTACGGTGGCCAAACGTTTTATCAAGCATGAAGATTATGCATTTCCAGCTATTTATGATAACGATATTGCTCTGGTTGAGCTCGAATATGATCTTGACTTCAATAACCGCAACGTGAGTTCCAAGTATTTTTGTTTCTTTATGTAATTATAAATATCTAATTATTTAATTGGAAACGGGAAATTTTCTCAAGAAGACAAACTTCGTTGGAGCGCACTCGTACAGTATAACGTACTAAAATTATAATGGTATGACCGCAAAATACTTGGCAAGGCTTATGGGTAATATATTGTGTCCATGTACATAGTTTACTCCGAAAGAAAAGCCAAAACAACTTTTACAAAAGGGTTCACGTCCATCAATTATTATTGTCTCGTTGGAGGCTTCACACGTACCTTAGGCCCAATTACCGATAATTGTTTTCAATTTCCGCCTTCACATATGAAATAGTCCACGTATTTTAATAAATTTGTTAATGAGCAATCCTGTATAGTTTTGGGTTGATGATTTTGATTTTTGATGAACGTTAAATAACTAATTGGCGGAATCACTTCCACAACCCCTTGGTACTGGTACATGACTAGCACTTAAAATTTTTAATCAAATACCAATCCACATTTGCTCGGAATAATGTTTGGTTTGGCTCATTGTCAGATTGCCCCAGCTTGTCTCCCATACCGACTGGCGGGTCAAACGGAAAGAAAAGCCACGGTCGTGGCATCAGGTTGGGGTGACACCCAAGAGGGAGGGGAATATTCTCCAGTTTTACGCAAGGTAACTCTGGATGTGATTGGAAATACAGAATGCCAACAAATGCACACGGATATAACCAGCGAATGGTGGGGGAAAGAACACTGGGGAGGGGATGGAGATTTTCTGGATGAGATAATTTTATCCACTCAAATTTGCACCTACACGGTGTACAAGGACGTTTGTCATGTTCGTTGTTCAAATCTAACCAGTACTATACCACCACATGATATTTGTCTGACTATTGTATATATTAAAATGATTCCACTATTATTGGTGAATGTAGGGCGACTCAGGTGGCAGCATTGATGAAACAATTGACGGAAAATGGTACGCTGTGGGAGTGGTGAGCTACGGACATGGTTGTGCCCAGAAGGATCAGGCTGGTGTTTACAGCCGAGTCTCTGAGTACACCTCGTGGATTGAGCAAACCACTGGTAATGGCGATTTTAAGGTCTCATTATTAAATTTTGGCCCGCAAATGTGTGTAATTTTGATTTCATTTACAGGTATTAGCAACTTTTGCAAGGCCTAAACTCGGATGTTGGTTCCACTTCACCTGCCAAAAATGTTTCAATACGAAAATCAAGAGTGGGAATTTAATCATTAAACCAGTACTATCAAATGATAACTACTGATTACAAATCCAATTCCTCATTTCGAATTTAATTTTTAAGGTGTACGATCACTTGGTATTATTCTCTTCGACTTAGAAACTTGCGGAGTCAATTTAAAATTGTTCTTTCTTTTTTCAAAATTTGTCTCATCTGAGGATAAGTAATTACTTGATCAAGATTTGGAAATAAATCGTTGATATCAGGAAATGGAGGAGGGAAGTAGTAAAGTAAAAAAAAATCACTCACTTTAAACACAGACTTCTAATATTGAAACTTCGAAATAACTATGCATTTGAAGTTTTATTCACACTTTAAAGATTTACAAGCTGAAGCATGCCAGTATAATGAAATTAACCTATATATTTTGAAAAAGCCCAGCATTTTGGTTTCAGGGGGAAAATATTACAATAGGGCAAATGTTGCAATGTCCTTTCGGGCAATTTTATTCGAAGCCAAATTAGGCATTTCGGCCAGATCATGGTTTACAAGTCCAGAAAACAGAAAACCTGTACAGAATTTTAAACTTCATTAAAAACTGTACAATGTAAATATAAAGTAACTTAATGTTATGTGCAAGACCTTCAAATCTTTTTAAACTGAATTGACGATTGCATCTTCCACTTTTTATTATTTTCCAGTTTACCTAGAGGTTCATGTTCGTATTTTTTTAAATTGCTTCGAGAAATTGAAAACTTAACATCACTGCTGTTCAGTTATGTGTATATCTGTAATTTATGCAGTACAGGCAGCAGCAAATGCTGGAAAACATTCTGTGCATTATAATTGAACAAGCTGCAGTTGTCATGCTAAATGAGAAAAAATTCAATAATTCGTTTCACCAACATACCTGGTTAAATAATTAGTATAATAAAGAAATTACATGCACTTACGCATCATGTTAAAGAATGCCATATTTTTAGGGACGTTTAAAGTCTGGAAAAATTTGCCCACATTAACTAATTATTATCATTTAATTTCAAGAATATTCTTATAAGTTGTGGTCGAAAGTGAATTTGTGTCCAGAAAACATCACCTGCATCAAAACCGCATCAATTGCGATAATTGAGTTCCTACCGCGGATGCAGAAAAACGTTTTGTATAAAACACCAAATATTCGCCCAGTTGATCAAGCTCATCAAACCGTAAGGTCGAAACATGAAGTCATTTACTATTGTAGTCGCTACCCTGGGGCTACTGTCCTTCGTATCTTCCCACGTAATTCGGGATGAAGTTATTCCCGTTAACTTACCCGAAGTTTATATTCCTAGAAAGATCTACACTGGCCAATTTCCAGCTGCACAGAATATTACTCCTGTCCGAGATGGTAGTCGACAGGATGACTTGTGCAGTTGCGGACAGTCTACTGCTGTAAGTAAAATTATCTGTCTTTTATTTAATTAAATATACTGAGTAGATCCAAACACATTTTCCCAATGTCGCGGATACTACTGTAAAAGAGTAATTTTCAAGCTTCCAACTCTTTTGTCTTGTACAACTATGTTGATTTTATTTGTAAACAATTTTCCGAATTTTGTATTGCAGACTAAGATTGTAGGAGGCACGGCAGCTTCAGAGGGTGAATTTCCATGGCGTGTTAAATTAATTACTGGAACAGAAACGGCAGATGGACAACTCATTGGCGCTGGCTGCGGTGCGACCATTCTGAGTCCACGTTGGCTTCTGACGGCAGCGCATTGTTTTGACATTTTCGTACCTGGCGACCAAGTTTTTGTGACGGGTGGAGGAGTCACTTCTGAAACCATGACTCTCTCCACAGTGGCCAAGCGCTTTATCAAGCATACCAGTTATCACAGTCCAAATATATTAGCTAACGATATTGCTCTGGTTGAGCTCGCCGAAGATCTTGATTTCAGTAACAAAAAAGTGAGCTCCAAGTATTCTTGTTTCTATAGCTATACAATATTTAATTGGAAACAAAAATTATTATCAATCAGACAAAAAACTCCGTTGGCGCGCACTCATATGTATGGTACTAAAATTATAATGGTATGCCCCGAAAATACTACAGGCTGTGGGTAGTGCTGTAATTTTTTCATTATGTTTTACTCTCTTCAAATTTCTCTCTTTTGTGCTTGTTTTCTTCGGTAAACTTATAACCAGCCAGTCTAGTTTGAACATTTTGGGATCGAAGATTAATGCTTATCCTCCAACAATTCAACCATGCTTCATCATTGGATTATAAACAACAATACAAAATGAATTTTCGGCGTATGCGGATTGTTGAACGGAAATAGCTTTCCTAAATAATAATATAATGCAGGTTATGGTCACAATAGGTAACCGAAATGACGGGTAATTTTTATATAGACCTTAAATATGTATTCAATGTAGTGTAATTTTTGACACCACGTAAGACAAGACCAGTGGTTCAAAACATCTATACCTAATACCCATTGGGCCCATTTGAGGTAATGAAACTTCATGTAACCCACTATTTTTATTGCCAATTTGTGGGCATGGCGTTACTTGTGGATTTACTTGTGACAAGTATAGCTACCCTCCTGAAATCCCTCGTAACCAAACTCAAATTCTGAGAAATGGGGCTTGTCTTGTAACGCTAATTAACTGTGCTGGCTCAAATTATTTGTTATTATCTTTTCTTATCCCCGTTTTTTTTTTTCGAGAACGTATACTGTTTGTTTTGTTTTGTTCGAGAAACAATAACTGAAAAAAAACTAAATCCACCAATGTTACAGCTCTAGAAGTAGGGGTGTATTGTGTCAGAGTAGTTTACTCCAAAGGGAAAAACAAAGCAACATTACAATGCCCCTCAAGTTTTAATGTCTTGGGGGCGGCATCACACGATCACCGTTTTTTATATTTCCACCGTCACGAAAGGACATTAAAAAACTGCATGTATTTTAATGAGCTTAAATGTAAATGTGCAATCGTGTACAGCTTTGGGTTGATAATTTCCTTGACGTTAAATATCAAATAGGCAGTATTTATTCGTCCACCTTTTTGTATAGGATTACCAGTTTAAATTTTAAATTTTTATTTATTTATTTTTTTCAGTTTTTAATTAAATTCCAATTCACATTTCCGCGGTATAATGTTTTATTTCACTCATTGTCAGCTTGCCCCAGCTTGTCTTCCCTACCGACTTGCAGGCCAAACGGAAAGAAGAGCCAAGATCGTGGCTTCAGGTTGGGGTAAGACCCGAGAGGACGGAGACCATTCTCCATCTTTACGCAAGGTTACTCTGGATGTAATTGGAAATAGGAAATGCCAACGAATGCACACAGATAAAACCAAGAATTATTGGCAGAAACAGCACTGGGGACAGGATGGACGATTTCAGGACGAGAAAATTTTATCCACCCATATTTGTACCTACACGACGTACAAGGACACCTGTCAGGTTCGTTCCTCAAAGCTTAACAGTATTGCACCACCATTCACGCACCTTTATCATGAATTGACATGTAATAATATTAAAATGACTAATTTTAATCTTAAAACTATTAATGGTGAATGTAGGGAGATTCAGGTGGTAGCATTGATGAAAAAATTGACGGAAAATGGTACGCTGTGGGAGTGGTGAGCTATGGACATGGTTGTGCCCAGAAGGATCAGGCTGGTGTTTACAGCCGAGTTTCTGAGTACACCGCGTGGATTGAGCAAACCACTGGTATTTTTGATTTTAAATTCTGACTATGAATTTTGAACCGGCAATGCTTGTAATTTTGGTTTCGTTTACAGGTATTAGCAACTTCTGCAAGGCTTAGACCTGGTTGTTGGTTCACTTCACCTTCCAAAAATGTTTATATACGAAATTTAAGAATTTAATCTTTAATCCTCCACTATCACATGATAGCCAATAACTACTAGTATCACAATTCTTGATTTGGAATTTAAGTTTCAAGCTTATAAGATCCCTTGCTAATATTTTCGTCAACTTAGAGACTTGGGGAGTCAATTCAAAATTGCTTCTTCTTTTGTCGTAATTTGTGTCGTCTGAAGGGTGAGTACTTGATTTAGATCTGGGAAAAAATCGTTGAGGGCAGGAAATGCCGAAAAGTATTGTAATGTAATAAAAATTCATTCGCTTTAAAAATCACGCTTCTAAAAATAATTATGTATTCGTAGTTTAATTCAAAAATAATAAAATATTTACAAGCTGAAGCATCCCTGTATAATAAATTCTTCCTATGCCTACATATGTATGTATATATACCAGGGTGTGCAGATTTAAAAATGTCCTTGCATTTTCGTTTCAATGCATGACATTTACAATAGGGCAGTTTGGACAAGGACATTTTCATTCCAGGGTTAATTCAGTATATTGACCAGAATATTAATAGAATTTAATATGACCATATTTCTATTACTGTGGGTGTGTCGCAACATTAGATACTGATAAGAGTTATATGATGCGCAAGTTTTTATTATTTGGAAAAATGCATTGCAGATCCACGTTGTCCAAAAGTTAATAATAAAATATAGGTCAAGGGTGGAGGTGGAATAGCAAAGTAAGAAATGCTGGTTTTAATAAATTTTTTAATTGATTCACATGTGCCATTATGTTGTCGAATGCAAGTTAATTCAACATTTAGGCTAGCAAATGTAAATAATAATTTTTAAAATTTACCCAACGTTTCCAAACACCCAGGACTAACCCCCAACAGTTGAATATACATATTTTCTTCTCCAATATCAACATATGTCTGTTTCCAAAAGGGAAATAGTGACAAATCGAGTCATGTCTTGCAGTCAAAACGACTGCTATAAAGAATTCCATCTTGGTGTCTATCGTTTGCATTAAACACAACAGGCTGTTTATTGTACTCTGCGCGTTTTTAGAAATGCTTGTGGAATAAAAATAGAATGAAGACAACTGACAGCTGGGTTCCTTGGGCAAAAATATTGGAAATGTCTGACACTCGGAACAGATGTGGAGTTTCAAACCTTCGCTGTTTGAGAATTCGCAGGAGCTTAACCTAATTACAATTTACGTTCAATAACTCAACAGCTCAATCAATTAACCATTGGTCAAATTATTGTTTAATAATATCGTCTTTATCAAAACAGCTGTACCGAAATTGTTGTAATAGATAACATAGGAAGTGCATAGAATATGCACGGCGGCCTAATCCCCCCATAGGGTAATAATAGATTGTTTAATTATTCAGGGATTATACACCGCATTGTATTGAGGGTTTAAAAGTGTTATTTTTTAATAGTGGAGATCAATTGCTGGATCAAAGTTAATTATTCTACAAATACAATAATCCTGAAAAATATATATCAGTAATGGTTAGTTTCCGTATTTCAAGAAAACATTAACTCCAGCAAAAAAAATTTTCAAGCGTGACGCTTGCAGGAGAATTTGCACAAGGAAATAATAACAATTTGAATTTATTTTTATTAAATTGTAGGAGTGTTAGTAGTTCACAGAAGTGAATTTTCTCAATACTGGTGGTTCCGAGGGGATGGCAAAATACCTTTCAATATATAGAGACGCCATTGTATCTTAGTACGGTTATGGAGGAATGGGGAATAAGAGATAATATGAAGATGTGGAGATGTGAGAGTGGCTGTATGTACGCTATAAAGGGGACACGCTTGGAGTGAGATGATACGTTATCAATAAATATATGAAGGTAGATACAATGTAGAGAATAAGTAAGTTTACTAATTTTGAGTCGAAACAGAACTGAGGATTGAAAGGCAGTTCAATCCATTTCATCTAACCTAAAGTAACCTAATCCTAATGTATAATTCTTAATGTGTAATGTCTGTCTTAATACGAGTTTACTCTCGTTTATATATCATTCCCACAATACAGAGTAAGCATAATCTTACTTACTTTATTACACAATATAAGATGTCTCATACCGAATACTATTCGATTATCATGCACATTACAAAGAATGACTTCATGTCAATGTCTCAATAGCATTTTGTCGTAACATTAATCCTGGAGAAAATTTAAGTATAAAAAGAATGTGTTAGAACATTATTAATGAATCCCAATATTTTTTAATTCATATTCTTATTTGGGAGACAGCTAATAACAAAACAGCAAAGTGGATATAAACTTGTACTTAGATACATCTCATTAGTTAAATTTAACAAAGCAGTATCACAGGAGATCATGTTTCGAAAGCATGCGAAATGCAGTTAAAATCGTTGTATATGGTGTTGATAATGATATCATGGATGAATTTCGCCTTATGTGTTACCTGGGCTCGTTCCCGTCATCTTGGGAACAGCATTTTAGGTACCCGTTCCCATGAATTTATTTAAAATGTTCACCCGGACCCGGTCCCAGAAATTGAAATTGTTTAGGACCGTACCCGTCCCACAGCTTGTGTTCCCACATATTCCACTGCAGTTAAATCACTGATTATGTGTATGCTGTATTATTGAAATCAAATTACTTGTTTAGGAAAATGTAAATATTACAAATATTGTACAATAGACTGTGAGAATGCCACATGCATACATTTTAGAGGGGTAAACCGAATGAAACCAGGCAATCCAATTTTTAAGGGTGAAATAAAGTTTCAAGTCCAACCTCTACTGACCAGACATGATTTTTTTTACAGGTACAGATAAGTGTAATATGCAATATTCTGCAACCGACCGCTTACTGTAAGCCGAATTCCAGCTCTAATTGTAAGAGAATGTCTTTGCAATAAGTAAGTAATCTTTCAGTAGGTTGTTTAGTCCGTGCATATGAAGATTAAATATTATATAATAATAATTATTATATAATAATAAGAGAATTAATACAACTGACTCGGGTAACTTAAAAAAAACACAGCAAATATTCAATAGGTATTTGCAATTAAAATGGACTATGTCAAATGATGAATTTCCAAGTCCTAGGTGTTTGAAGGAACTACGCTCACCTAATTACAATAAATACATTTCCAGCAAAACCTTGCTGTTTCATGATGAATTCCCTGATGTTCATACAGTTTGTGAAACTCAGCAGTGCAATTACATAGTTTGCGGTATCTATAATTATATGCAGATACCAGTAAACGATTCATACTCCTAATTAGATGAGAAAATAATTTTAGACCACATCATTGAAAAAAATAATATGCAAAAACACGGTTGTGCGTAATGTTCACTCAAACGTAGCATACGTACATGAGTCAATGCCACTGGAATAGAAACTAACAATACTTGTTATACATATTATTACTACGAACTTTCGATTTAAGTTCAATTTGAATAATTGATGTTGATAATTAAGAGTATCTTTGGAAAAAAGAACTGCAAATATTCAATAGGTATCTCCAACTCGAATGGACGATGCCAAATGATCGAGTTTGAAGCCCTATGTGTTTGCGATCCCGAAGGAACTGCACTCACCAATTTACATCAATTACAATCAACACATTTACAGCAATTACCTTGCTGTTTCCTGATGAACCTGATGTTAATACAGTGAAACTCGGCAGTACAACTACATAACTTGCGGTATATGTGTAAATATCACTAAACGATTCATAATCCTAATTAGATGAAAAGATAATTTTAGACCAAATTGTGGGTAATGTTCTCTCAAAAGTAGCGTACATGAGTCAATTTGACTTTCAATTCATGCAACATTTGAATCAGATTTTGCTTCTACACACAGGGTGGCACGATACGTTTGCTTCTTCCAACCATCTAGCTCGTATAAACAGCCCCGGCACAAAATTCTGAATTCCTTCATTTTAAAAATTTCTCAAACTTACAAGCATTTACATTGCGCTACCAATTAAATCAAAGTGGTCAAATTATTCCATGTGTTTATTTCTGCAGTTTTAAACAAATATTGACGCTCGTTTTTTTGGAATTTTGGGTTTTCAAAATGTTATAACAAGCAGATAACTATGATTATTTTGTATACACAGCAACTTGAACACTAGCTAGGCTTCAAAATTAAATGCACGGAAATAACAATAAGTAGAATTTACGGGGACGGAAAACAGTGGTTAGTTTATTTGCATTCAATATTTCACCAATTACGGGCCACGTATATAAGGCATCCGGGAAAGATACTCATACTTCGAAAATGCACTTATTTTCTTAACTACCTAAAATCTTTAAAACAAAAATTTAAGAGTACAGCGCAAAAAACAATCAAATCTTCTTTTCTACTCGACATGCTCCTGTGTTTTAAAACCTTTAAGAAAATAACTTGAGAAATGGAACACTTAACATCACGGCCGTTTACTTATACACTGGGGTGCATAAGTGTTGGAACAACGTAAACTCTGACACTCAGGGTCTGGATCATCTTAGAGTTTAGTGCTTTTGTTTGCTTTCATTCAGCGTTTATGCTGATTATAGATCTGCAAAAACATTTTGTAAAAACCATTTTTAATATGAAAAAACGAACAAAAACGAAAAAGTATCCAATTATTCGTGTGCATTAGTGTTGGAACAAAAGAGAAAGGTGGTTTTAACGAGATAAAACTTCACGGCCCGATTGACTAATAAGCAGTATTCTACCCAATTGCCATCCGGACCTCATTTAAGCACCGTGGGACGGAGCTGGCGACGTTCCGGGTGAATTCGGGGGTATGTTGCCCCATCTCTCCTTAATTCGGATTTTCGGATCTTTTTTCCCGTTAATGTGAAATTTGGTCAGCTCCCGACCTTTGTGATAACACTTATGTTCGATAGAGGTGATATCCGTACTTTGGGGGTTAAGTCCAGAACTGGTATCTTGTTTTTGTTTAAATCGGCCCGTGTGGACTTTGCCGTGTGCTTGGGGTCGTTGCCCTGTTGATACACAAATCGGCGTCCAAGTCCCAGGTGTTGGGCTAATTGCTTAATGCTTCGGTTGCATATGGATTGGTAGTAGTGTTGGTTCATATTTGTGTACTTGATTTGAGTAATTTCCACGAAATCAGTAGGTCACATTTGGGTGTAATAATTTACTATGGTTACCGCCATCCTCAGGGTACAGAGGATCTGGTAACTGTATTTACTATAACGCTTAGTGCAGTCAAAAAGTTGTTTAAAGAGTTGCTTAGCGTCCATGGAAATGTGAGAGTCGAAATGACCGTAGATGTTACGATTGAAAAAGACGTAGTATTGGACGATGGCGAAATTTCAACAAAAAGAGCTGCTATTTATTTTAAATCAAAATCATAATTTATATGATGTTAATGGAATCGCAGATCTACTTTGGGAGTGTTCTACAGAAATATTACGACAGGAGGAAAATTTTAAGGAGAATGGAAGCAATTGGCGTATTGTGAATGTTGAAGTTTTTGAGGTTAAAGGTGGAGAATTGCGATTGTTTCGAAATTCTCGCGTTAAAGAATGGTTACCTTTAACCTAGAATAAGAAGGGCTATCTTAGCATACGAAACAAGAATAACCAGTGTTTTAAATATTGTGTCACCGCTGCAATTTACTGGAATGATCAAATAGAAGAAAATAAGCGACAAAAAAGAACACGCAAGAATCTTAATAATCCAACGACCTGGATGAAACACGTGAGTAAGATTGATTTTTCCTGAAGTATTCCAAAAGGATTTGTAAATCCATGCAAAGATGCCTCACCTTTTGAAGTTTCAAACGATGTTTGAATCAACATCTTTACAAACAAAGATGAGAATATCATTATAATGCGGTGCAGTCGACACAAATCCAAAAATATAATTCATTTATTCCTCAGTTAAAAGAAATCCGAAAACCCTCCCGAAGATTTTTATCATGACATTTTAATTAATAATACTTAAATATTTCTAAAAGACAGCGGTAGAAAATTACGATTTTATTGTAACAAGTCCTACAGGCAATTTAATACAAAAGGAAAACAAGTTGACCATTCCATTTCTTGCCAGTCCAATAACATCACAAGTTAAAATAGAGCAGTCGAAGAAAGGAAGTAAGAATTTCCAGAGGAAACTCAAGCTTTAAAATTCCAGAGACTAGAAATGCTTCACCCCTATCCGTACTTTGCAACATTCGACTTTGAATGTTTTAGCAGACCATTGAATAAAGTTTCAAAACAGGGAACACAAAACACTTTAAAGCGTTGCGAATATGTTCCTTGAAGCTACTCAATGGATTTATTTCAAAACATTGATAACCGAGCTGAATTGCTAGCTTTAAAATACTATGATAAAGAAAATGTTGTCGGTGTGTAAATTAAAAATGGTTATCAAAGAGTCAAAGGGAGAACCTAGCCAAGATTGGTAACGCTAGCGCTCGTTTATTCTAACAATCTCCCAAGCTTTTACTTCACTGTTACACTCGCTTCAATTATGTAATTCACTACAGATCGCGTGCTTGCTATCACGTCAAAGAAATGAAAATACAAAAAATACATTGTGGATTTTCATTTACTGAACGCGCCTATCTCCTAAAGTTTATCCAGGAGAATGCATTAAAGCGTAGAGTTGCTAAAGCAATTCGGAACGCTGTGATCAAAACTTATTTTCCAGTGGAACTTACGGTAGATCTTCAATGAAGAATGAAAACGTTTTGCAGGTAAAATTTGTAAATCCGGGGCTAGGGTACGTTATAGCTTCACCTGAATGCATAGATTTTGAGGTGTTGAACTATTTCGTTAGTATTTTAAAACTGAAACCAAGAAAAATAATCTTAAACAATGATATTCAGTGTGGTATGGGTGTACTGAATTTAGCTAAATGTATATTTTACACGGGGTATTACATTTGTGTAAAATATTTTGTGATCGTATATCTGTCATTTATTCTGACACGGATAGCGTCCAATGCAAATTGATTAAATACCTCTGTTTTTCACTACAACTTTCAAACGGAATTTTTGGTTCGTTTTGTCTGGGAAGCAATTCTGTAACTAACAATTTGGATAATGTAGGAGTGCATGTAAGAGTAATACAGCAAGCGACTTTTATAAAACCTTGAGCGAGAACAATAATTGTGCGAGAGAACAGATTCTACGGCTAGAAGTCGAAACCCACAGGTTTTGAAGATATAAACTGGAGTACAATGTCACAAACATTCATTCTATACATTTTCGTTTCAGTTACCACACCTCTTAGAAATTTCGACAGCTGAAAAATTTCGTGATCTAACACCAACAATTTCTCATCAAAAATTCTCCACAGTACAACACTATCCCAAGCAACCCCAAAGTAATAGGTATTATATGTTTTAATTTGACTTCAACGTCCTTATAATTATTTATATACAGTACACGTCTTCATTTTCTAAATTTAAATTATTTACATTCGAATTTTAAACTGAAATCCTGACGTTTCTGGTGTTTGCATACTGCAGGTGTCAGTGGCATGGTTCGTTCAAAGTTAGTTAAATTTGATCCGTATTTAAGAGCTGCTACGAAATTGGTTTCGCAAGATCTTTGCAGCAATGGGAGCTTCTTTGAAAATCCTGACTGTATTATGGTGTGCTTTTGTTATATATTCGAATATTTTTAATGCTTTTTAAAATGTTTCCTTTCAATGCATGTTCATGGTATATTGATGTTTATTTTAATACATGCATAAATATTTATTTTCAATAGATTGACGATGCTATATCAGGTCAATCAGCTCACAATGCGATTCATCGGTTGGAGTGTTTTTATATAGGTCGACTAATAAACCAAGTAAACCCGACGGTCGCCAAGTTCTCTTTTTACCACGGAGCAAACATTGCCAGTTTGTTGGCTACGATATTCGACCAGTGTGCTGAGACCCACAAGTAAACAATTTTTGGTGCCCGCTCCAGATTTTCGAAATTCAACCAAAAATAGTTTGCTCATAACCTGAGTACAACTTTAAGTCATACCTACCACCTGAAAAATCCTTCCAAGTTTAAAAAAAATTGGCGCGAAGTCAATTTATCTCGAAATTCAAAACTGTAAAATTTAAATGGCATGTAACATGGGAAAGTAAAAGTTTCACGTACCCCGACCTTAAAAAAGGTGTTTTATTGTCAAACGGGTTTCTTATCGTAGAACTCTAAATTTTTTTTGTCAATAATAAAATCAGCTTAACGCGCATTTTAACGACATTAAGGTTAGGAATTGACCATGGTAGGGTTTACAGGAAGTCGGCCATTGTACAATTGTAACTAGACCCGAAAAACCGCTCGTTTAATTTTCATCTGAAAATGAATATTCGAAATACATTATTTTGAACTCATTTTATCAATTGAAAATTTTGGAACATACCTTCTTGCATAATGTTTGCAACAGCTGTAACCTATTGTGTACAGGTCCACTGGGCATAACTTGTTTGAGCTTGTGGCTAACCGGGATGATACTTATCACCAGGGGTGCATTAATAAAATAATTTTTACCCTGGCACTAACCCTCAAAATAGATTTGTTTGCCATTACGCATGAAAAACATACGCGTTGGTTAATGTTTTTTTACCCTGACACTAAATCGTTTGCCCTGGCCGGGCCAGGGTGGGCCACCTCCGAAATCCAGTACTGCCTATCCCGATACATGGGATTTCTGCTTGGAATTGTTAAATATGGTAAACGTAAAAGTTGGGTACAGTACGGATTTTGTCGTAGGGGTGCCACCGTTTAAACCATATTTCCTGATTTTAAAAAAAATTGTGAAATTTCAATATATTTAAAGGAATTTAATATAATAATAATTTTAAAAAATATATGAAGGAACATGGCCCAAGAAGGTTCCGAATCAAGAAATTTATAATTTCCCCAATAATTTCTACAAAATTAGTGGTTTCGTATGTAGCAAAGAATTTTTGATACTACTAAGGTACTTTTAGGTGCTATGTCAGCGAAAAATTACCATGTCAACATTCATTTAATGCTTTTTTAATTGTACGATTTTTTTCAATCGGATTCCGGCAACTTGATTCCAATGATGTCACCTCTCTGATAAAGCATATGCTTTTCAGTACCCTACCCAACTTTTATTTTTATTACCATTTTCGTCAATCCCAAATATCGTGATAGGTATCACCCACAGTTAGCTCTAAGCTCAAGCAAGTGAGCTTATGGTATGAGTAGAGTTTAGAATCTTGCATTTGTGCACATCAAAGTCACCGTAGATACAGAATAATGTTCCTTAAAGCGAATAGCAATACCTGGGTAATTAACCTAAACTGATATCCCTAAAAATAGAATTGTATTTAATATCCAATCAGAATATCCAACACAAATTAAAATATAATACACATTGATTATTCAATAAGCAAGTACTACAAAGTCACAAATATTAGAGAATTGGCTTCAAAATGTTTCAAATTGTTATTTTACTTTTGAAAATGTTTATTCGGGTATATTGAGAGAGCTTTGTATTTTTAAATTGTAATTTATATTCATAACATGTATAAAATGACTTTCATATATTTTCAAAATACAAAATACATTATAGATTATGATCCTAACAAAATACCAAATACAAAATACCTTAAGTATTTGCGGTGATAAAAATACAATATCTCAAAATATTCCACACCTCTGAAAATAATGTATTTCGAATATTCATTTTCAGCTGAAAATTTAAACGAGCGGTTTTGCGGGTCTAAATACAATTGTACAATGGCCAACTAATTGCAGTTACTGTTAACCCTACCATGGTCAATTCCTAACCTTAATGTCGTTAATATGCGCGTTTAGCTGATTATATTATTGACAGAAAAATATTAGAGTTCTACGATAAGAAAAACCGTTTGACAAAAAACAACGTTTTTAAGGTCGGGGTACGTGAAACTTGTAATATCCCATGTTAAATGACATTTAAATTTTGCAGTTTTGAATTTCGAGACAAATTGACTTCGCGCCATTTAAAAAAACTACGAAGGATTTTTCAGGTGGCAGGTATGACTTAAAGTTGTACTCAGGTAATGAGCAAACTATTTTTGGTGTAATTTGGAAAATCTGGAGGGGCACTAAGAAGGCTTACTTGTCAGTAAAAGAAGCGGCAGACGGATTGGAGGATGTTCCACTTATTCCATACCTTCGTGGTAAAGAGGACCGCACTTACACTGCGAAGAATGAAAACCGTTTGGATTTTTGGGTTCATCCCAACTTGGACTCGGGTAGCTTTAAAGTCAGTGTCGTACTTAACAAAACACTTGGTCTGCCGGAGGTACTTATGAACTCGCGAGTCCCCAAAGAAACAAGTCACAAACTCATAGGTTCTAGTACTATATGATACTGAGAGGAAATAGATACGGGGTGGTCATGAAGAACTTAAACGTAGTTGAGTTCACATGCTTACTCACCATTAGTAATTACAGGGTGGCCTGGAGCAGTCATCGGGTTGTCCCTTGCTGCATGTGCAAATTTGGAGACGTTCATCACGGAGAAAAGAAAGAATAATATTGACTTCTTTATACCAGTAAGCTGAGACCAAAACTAGAGGTAGCAACGATGGAGACGAAGGGAGTCGTCCCTCCGTCGTTGTTGATGCAACAAGTGGCAACGAATAAATTAAATAGAAGTGTTTTAGTTTCTTCTAAACATATAATAAGTAATTTTACCAGTAGTTTTAGAAAATGTTTCGTCATTACCTACTTATCCAATAATATGATCATTGAAAATCATCTTTGAATTATGCGTTTTTAAAATTTTAATTAGGTTGTCAACATTCTTGCGTGAATAAACAATATTTGTAAAACAATAGCATTGGCATTTTCTAAAAACAAATTTTGGTGAGCACTACCTGCAAATTATAAAATACAAAAGTTGAACAACACGAAATTGCTTTGTTTACTTGTAAAGCATCATTATTGTTTAGAAATTCAAAACTCCAGACTAAATTTCACAAACTTCTCTATTATATTATAGTGTTTTACTGAGTTTGAAATGGTCCCACGTAGTTGAAATCAATGTCCTCAAAGTACCACTTGGTAGAAGGAAGCTCTCTTTCCCACGTTTGAATGTTTTTGTTCACATCTTCCCGAATAGTCTCACAGCTTCCGTGAGAATTTTCAGTGTATTTGAATTTCAAGGATACGATCTTTTCTTCAGAGGTAAAGTTTGTTCATATCCGTATGCATGTGCACACGTTGATTGCTGGTCAAGCACGGCATCTGGTTTAGTAATTAGTTGAGTGTTTTCTGTCGGTGTAGAACTTGGTGCAGTTTTAACTGGTGGCCAAACAACAAAAAAGAGGCAAGTGTAATGACACTCCCATCAAAGAGCTTGATCCTTAAGATTGTTCCTGCGTTCTATTTGCACCTCCGCCTTCCTTGTAGTGTCTACAGATCTCTTCGTGGCTTCAGTCCATCCAGGATTATGTTCTGACAGTTGACTTGTTTCGGTTGGACTTGTTGTTTTTGAATATCATTGATTCAGACACCGACAGCTTCGACCCGGAACACACATGTTCCGTAAATGCAAAAGCTGATCCAGACTTGTACTAAACTTGATGAAGTGATGAGTAGAACTTCGTGCAAAATGTCACGGGACACTTTAGGTTAGCGTCAAAGAAGTCATTCGTTGGATTGACACGCTTCCGTTCCAATTGATTTTGAGAATAGTGTAAAAACACTTGTTGTGCATCCATTGCTCGCAGGGTATTTTCCCTTAACGCCTGTTTGCTATACGAACAATTGAATCAGGTGACCAATCTAGTGGACACGCGGAATCAAATTCTGTCAAATTGTCAATGTACTCTGCACCGTTGGAGGTTTTTATTTCATTCAACGGTTGGCCTTTAAATCGAATGAATGTAATCACTCATTCTGTAAAAGCATTTTTTTCTTGCAGACACTACTGATAAGCTCACGATTCAACGGCATTTTGGTTCGAATATTCACTCGCATTAACTTAAACGATTTTCAAAAGATAATACTCTCACTAAGGTTGGCCAATCATGAATGAAGGAAATATTTTTATTTTACCTTGATGGATACAACCAGATATCCAACCGATAGAGTATTCCAACGGAAAGGCGTCCAAAACAATCCTGAAAGCATTGCTTCCTTTATGACTTCGACCCGCTTCTTCCTCATTTACTTGAAAAGGAGTAAAGAAACTGTTTATAATCTTGACATTTGTTGCGTTTGGGAAACGACTTGATATATAGAAATCTATAAACGCTTTGTTGGTACCCAAGTTTTGAGATTTGATTCTAGTACTCACACAGCTTTACTTGCACTCCATCTTATACATATAATTAATTGTTATACATAAATTGCACATCCAGTATCACATTCAATTGGTTTTGCATTCGAAAGGTCATCCGGTTGCTGGTCTCGTTGCACCTCTGGTTGTTCATCTGGTTGGCCACCCAGTTGTTCATCCGGTTGGTAATCTCGTTGGTCATGTCGTTGTCCAACCCGTTGGTTATAGCATTGCTAGACTCGTTGGCCCTCTAGTTGGCCCTCTCATTGGTAATCTAGTAATCTGGTTGCTCATTCGGTGGGTAATATGGTTGTTCAATCGGTTGGGCATCAGTTCGGTAATATCGTTGTCCAATTGGTTGGTCATCTGGCCGGTGATCTGGTTCCTCGTTCGGTTGGTAATTTGGTGGGTAATGTGGTTGCTCGTTCGGTGTCTTTTGGTGGGTTATCTGGCTGCTCGTTCGGTTGCTCATCTGGTTGGTAATCTGGTTATTCATTCGGTTGCTCATCTGGTTGGTAATCTGGTTATTCATTCAGTTACTAATCTGGTTATTCATTCAGTTGATAATCTGGTGGGTAATCTGGTTGGTCATCTGGTTGGTAATTTGGTTGGTTATCTGGTGGGTAATCTGGTTGGTCATCTGGTTGGTAATCTGGTTGGTCATTCGGTTGGTCATCCGGTTGGTCATCTGGTGGGTAATCTAGTTGGTAATCCGGTTGGTAATCTGGTTAGTCATTCAGTTGGTCATCCGGTGGGTAATCTGGTTGGTCATTCGGTTGGTCATCTGGTGGGTAATGTGGTTGGTCATTCGGTTGCTCATACTGATGACGTTGTTTATTATATACATGTTTGTAAGCAATAAATATTGCTTGTTTTGCAGAACGTTATCTTTTTGAGTTGACTTACAAAAACAAATCGTCTGGTTCTGCTCAGGGGCGTATTACTATGTTATATGATTGAATAGTTTTATTATTTGTTAATCGCTTTTGAAGTAAACTAATTAAATATCATGTTCTTCAATTGTAACGATTGCAAATATGGAATTGTATACATGTAAGTATTTGCTGTTTACTATCACTACAATAATTTCGAACGTAAACAACTTTTCTCGTTCATAAACTGCAAAACTATTTATTTAGAGTGCTATTGTCGAAATTGTATTTCCATGCGACGCGCGTATGTTTAATTGGCCAATCTCACCATTGTGTGAAATCATTACCGAGTCTATATGCAAACTTTGTTGTTGCAATCTTGTTGTTGTTGGACGATTGTCCCATCAACACACGAAAGTGGACTTTTTATTGGTAGAAAACATTTTTTTAAATTTGGAATTAAACTTGAAGGTGTTATTGGGATTAAAATATTTTTATAGCTCTGGTCACAATAATTGCTTTCGGTCTAATAGCTTGCGTGGTCCCCGTACTGAATTAGCATTGAAATTCGAGAAATCGTTTCACCCATCATTTAACTGACTTGATAAGTTTATTTTCAAAGGAGGACACTAGAGCTGGAAATACTTCAAATTATTTTGAAATGGTTGTTATTTCGAAAAACTAAACTATGCGTCAGTGTGTGTGTATGTTCTGATGCATATTCTATATATTTATGCATGAAAGTATATTTGTAAACATTTACAATAATTCTTGTACATGTTAATTTTAATATTGAATGTTTTAGAAAACATTAATTTATTCCGTTCTATCAAACAATATTTTATTTGACAGTCAACTTTGACTGATGGTATGAATGCTGTGTAAAAAAATATATAATTACACAAATTGTGCTTATCAGTAATAATCTAATTTGAGCAAATGGATTCGTTCATGTGGGTATATCATGTAAATAAATTTTTAAATGCTGAACTATGATCCAATTTTAATTTTATAAACTACTCACTTTCTTCTGGATGAACAAGCTTCATTTGCTGGTTTTTGTAATCCATATAAAATGATTTTTCACACTTCTCACAGTCAAACGTTTTCTTGGTTGGGCACCCTATTGCCACGTGCGAACTCAAACTAACCTTGTGGGCGAACATATTGCACACCTTACACATTTCCTTCGTCCCCTGATGGATGGACTTCGTATGGTGGGCGTTCCTAGCAAACGATTTTTCACAATGATTACACATGAATCCTGTAAAATCATACCCATAAAATGAATATAAACAGCAACCTAAAACGAACATGTATGTTTTTATAAATATAGAAGTATGTATTATAGTAAGAATGTATACATATACTTAATTGCAGATAGTTCTGTAGGGTGGACAGTTGGTGTGTGAAAGGTCCTCAAAATATCCCCGACTATGTCTACATTGTTTTTGGCGATTGAGTGGGATTGTCCTATTGCTCAAATGCTATAGACTTGGTCCAGAAAGGTTTTCTTGGTATCGTTTGTAACATCTACTGCTAGATTTGTTGGTTCTAATTCTGGAACTGTCGGCAGTGTTTTAGAACTTGATGTTTTCTCTTGTCGTTTGTAAGTCAATGCATTAATACCCGAGGCAACGGTTATTCGTTGAAATTGTAAAAAATGTAGGAAATTAGTATTAAATTGTCTTATTGTATGTTTATATCAGAGTAGGGTAGGCACTTCAGTTGTAGTTGCATGGTGCACATTTCTCATATTTTGCTGTAGATGGTTCCGGGGCAGTTTTGTGACTGCGCTGTAGTACTTTCCAAGCTACAGTACAAATACTGTTTTGCAAGAACGAAATCACAAATATGTAAATACGTATATAATATTAAGTTACAATGAAAATTTTAGGAATTAGTATGCATATCAATTGTGGCAGGTACAAGTGTCAGTTTGCGTAGAAAAAACTTGGTAGTTGTAGTTGGTACTTTAATTTACTGTTATAACGTGAGAATGCTGAATGAGCCGGTGGGGTTTGAAAATTACGTAGTCTATTCATTTATGTTTTATTTATTTAAATTGGAGTTGAATTTGTAGAAAATATTCAAATACGTTGGACACGATTTGCATTACAGAAACAATATTTAAATTAGGAATAAAATTCATGGTTGTTAATTTTAAGATGAATTACTAAATATTTGGAAAACAGTCATTAAAATTTGACAAAAACAATAAAATATTCTAAATATCCAAGAGTCGAACATTCCTCACCTTGCGGTAAGGCTGGATTCTAACTGGGACTTTGGAACTGCTGCAAGGTCTCTATTGGTCAGTTTCATTCCCTCCAACACTTTCTTCTCCATTCGCGTGTGTTTCAGTAGTCACATTTAAATCCGTTGGGTCCTCGTAAACATAATTTGGGTTGACTATGTTTGTTGGTGCATCTGGTACTGGAGTTGTTTCATGGTCTCACACTCTTGCCACTGGTGTTGGTGATGGTGGTATCAGTGGTGGTGGCGAGTCAGCCCCGACTGAAGTAGATCCAATCTGAATCTCTGGAACTCGTACCAACCAGTTGCGAATCCTCGGTCAGAACCACCAGCCACAGCAAGAGGCACAAACAAGAAATGCGATGAGTACTAGCCCCACCAACACTGACAGCAACACAATCACTAAAAATACAATCATTTCTGTGTAATATTTTGAACGATTGAATTATGATTTTTAATATTTGAACCAAAATATATTTCCTCCTAAATACTGAAGTAGTACATACCCGGGTTCTGCCCTGCGTTATCAGGCGATGGAGTTGCTGCAGTTGCAGTGGCGGTGGTCGTGGGAGAGGTTCCACAGAACATTCTAATAAAATCGCCACAGCTCCCTCCTGGACTGACTCCACCGAGAAGGTCAGCTGGAGCCTCAGTCATGTCCCGGATGCATTTGCACTTCCTGTTGGAAATTGCCACCCAAAAATATTTTTGGGTTCATTCTAAGCACTTATCGGGCAAAGAAAACACTACAAAAAATGCATATCTATAATAACAATCAATCATCACTATTAAATGTAATTCTTTGGGTACAAAACTGTATTGCGTTAATTAAAAATAAAAATAAAAACTTACTTTTTGGTCACAGAGATGCAAAAACTTAAAAACAGAGTCCGATCACTTCAGCTTGAAAAACTTTATTCACAACTGTAATGTCTGTCAATTCTTTGGATACTGATAAAATCCTGGAAACAGTTAATTCAAACAACATACAGTTGTGACCATTTAAAAAACATAGTGAAGTTGTCTTATAACCCTCCCGATTGTATGTAAAAATATATACAGTTGGTGGGGAGGTAGAATGTCCATATCTGGACCTTTTCCGTACACTAGGTTTTCAGTATACAATTGTGACAACTTCGAAAATTCAGTAATTTATGCTCGTTGTAAAATATGCAAGACGATGCTTTAACTTCCAGCTGCATTATTAGTTTAGGAATTTTATGCAGAAATATATGCAATTGGTGGGAAAGTAGTTTTCCATATCTCAATTTGCCCCCAACACTCTCTTTTTTAACCGCAGTAAATTGTGCTAATTGTAAGATATGCAAACGACGTTCGAAACTTCCATTTGTGTCATTAACTTACGACTTGTATATAGAAATGTATTTAATTGGAGGGAAAGCAGAGTTTTCATGTCTTAACTTTCACCAACACTCGCTTTCTCACTCTTCACGTACGCCACATTTCCAGAGAGTCCGAACATTACCGAAAAGTTCCGATAGTGCTGCGATCCTTGGTCCAGGTTGGTCATCTGGCGGGTAATTTGGTTGCTGGTTCGGTTTGTCAACTGGTAGGTAATCTGGTTGGTTATCTGGTGGGGTAATCTGGTTGGTTATCTGGTAGGCTAATCTGGTTGGTTATCTGGTGGGGTAATCTGGTGTGGTAATCTGGTGGGTAATCTGATTGGTTATGTGGTGTGGTAATCTGGTTGGTCATCTGGTGGGTAATCTGGTTGGTAATCTGGTGGGTAATGTGGTGGGTAATGTGGTGGGTAATGTGTTGGGTAATGTGGTGGGTAATCTGGTTGTTCATTCGGATGGTCGTCTGGTTGACACGTACCTGCAGATAGTTAATCTCAATCCCCCACATTTACAAAATATTCAACCCTCATCTCTGTCGGGCGTACTCGGGCATCGCCGAACGATACCCGGTTTACGATTGTGGCCTGAGGGAGTACGCCAAACCGTTGTTCCAATAAAACGATACTACTCAAAATTCGTAATTCTTTGATTGTTGCATGAATTTAAAGAAATATTGGCTTCTTTCTGGGAAACATATTTTGTAAACAACTGTTTTTAAATTCGTTGAACTGTTTTAGCAGGGATTTGACATCTTCTAAGGAAATTGGGCTTGCCAACACTGATTTCAAAACGTGCCGGTCTTTTTTTAGGTGGGGTCGTCAACGATTTCCACACAGGGTCTTCAGATTAAGCAGGATTTTTTTAAAACGATCTCTTAGGGGGATTTCCAAAAAGCTACCGATCGGCCCAGGTTTTTCTAAATGCCTAGCATTACGATTAATTTCATAAACAGCCAATGCCACGTTTATTTATTAGCCATATAAATTAAAGCCATTTTTCATTTAATCATTTCCTTTGTGAGTGCGAATCGGTGAAACCAAGGCTTTTCTCGGAGATGCTTTCAGGAATCCAGCGCGTATAATTTGCCTTTTCGAGCACTCTTATCCTATATGATAGCCTTTCTTTGGCCAGAGAACCATTCGAAGGGAGTATAACAGGACAAAAACCGTGAAAACAATTACTGACTTCCGCATGACACTGCTGACATTGTTTGGATTCTTGGAATGGTTTCCACTATACTCATACGACTCCATGTTTTCAACTGGAAATGTGAAACCACATTTATAAAATGTAAATGAATCCAACGGATTAGTCATCTCCGTAAATTCTTTGGAAATTTAAAGTGTAATTCTACCATAATCAAGGGCACATATCAGTCGGTTTTCCGTCTAAATGTGACAAACGATTAGTTTCATTTGCAATAAATGAAGGTTTGAAAAGTAGGAAGGCTGCTTGTGGAGAAAGGTTAAGGGCAACTTGAATTAATTTAAAAATTAAAGGATGGCTGTTGGAAGGTGAAAAAATTACAAAGGTTTCGTTCATTAGTTAATAAGAACATGTAATTTTATCCTTATAAGGGAATAAAGGGAAGCGAAATTCTAACAGCCAAAGTGTTTTTTATGAAGAATGTAAATTATATGCACTGAATGAAGAATATCCATAGATTCATATGTACATGTCATTTTTACCTTTACCTCATTTTGGTATTCAACTTGACACCGACGTTTCAAAATGGATTTGTCACTAGCTTCCGTCGCCAACAATTAAACTCACTGAATTGTCGATGGCTTATCAATAAACCCAAACACCCCATTTTGAGTGCAAATTGATGAAGTAGCTTCAAGGCGTTTTCGAAACCAAGGATTTCCTTGGAGATGTTTCCAGGAATGCAGGACGTCAACCGAAGTCTCATGTTGAAGTGCTATCTGTACTGTATTCACCAGGGTCACTTGAAAGTATTCCAACCCCAAGGATGTGAATATAGCTTTCAGAGTATGCGTCGTTACAGCCACGTAAACATTCGAAATTATGCCAAAAATCGTTATCGAAAACCAAACAAAGTATATACGGTTCAAAATATCGTTGTGCTCACTTTGTAGAACCCGCAAAACATCACACTCTCTTGCTGAGTCTACCAGCTTCTCTGCAGTGTGTACCTTAGACCCAGAAAGTTTCAACTACCTTTTAGAAAAACTCAAAAAGAAACTACTCACTATCAGTGCTTACAATTATATATATCCATTTCAGTATTACAAATCTACAGTGACAAAGCCGTCCTTATTCAAATAATATTATCAACCACCGTTATGGTACAAATATATTAATCGTAACTCTCTGCACGTGACGCTTGTATGGAGTTGTATAATTTGGAAAAGCCAGTAACACAGGAACCATTGAATACAAAATCCTTCTTCTTATTGATCTCGACCTGAGGCTTGATTTAAACTTTCGCGGCTTTGGCTTTACAATTCAAATCTTCGCGGCTCATAGCCAAGCAAGTCGGTGGTATATTATACAGCAAGCCGAGAAGCACAGCGGGCTGAAAGCTGAGACTCTGTCGCAGAGGAGAGCTTTTTCAGCTCGCTCAGCTCGCTTTGTTTCTCGGGTATATACCAACTTCTTGCAGCCTACTGAAAGCTCGCAATATTACGCCATTTTAGATTATCACTTAACAGCGCTAATCATAAACATTAGACATAAATCATCAAATTTGGATTAAATTAAGACTGGTAGTGAGAAAAACTAGGTTCGGTTACAGTATTGAATAATTTGATAAGAGGAGAATTTTAATGGCTGAACTTAGTTCACATTCGTGTGGGATTCTTATTAGGAAGAATAATTACAAGCCTTAGCATCCAGAGTTTTGATCTTTATATCCCTAAAAATATCATTAGGAAGTAAGGATTGATTTGTAGGAACCATGGACTTTAGTAACTATAGCAAGTTAAATGTGTTACGCTAATATGAAATCCTTTCATTTTTTCTATTTTAAATAATCAGTGCGTCCATTGTCTGAGGCTTCAGTTACAATATTGCGGTACAACGGATCTATATACAAATTATAATAACATAAAAAATCATATTTGATCAGCACGTTGTGCTGATCCACTAAGGGGTGAAGCACCATACAGTGATGCAACAACAAGGTTTAATAACGACGTTGGTATTAAATTGATCAAGCTATTAGTTAAATTCCACGTGTATAGCCAAATATTGAGTTTGAGAGAAAACTTTAGTGGGCCGGAAGCTGTTGTCCCATAATATTTTGAAGATGAATTGCCATCTACCTATATAAAAACGAATTGTTAGTCTTACAGTTAATAGTTCACGTCTTATATGAGATTACTTTGCCTGGTGAAGCGGGATAGTTATATAAGGCCTTCTCGACAGGCCTTGATACGAGATCTATTGCCATGTACACTTTTATTATTTACACTATTTATTTACACAACTAATTGCTCCTGTGCGAAGCACGGAGCTTTTACTAGTATATAAAACTGGAGGATGCTCAAACCAACCCTAACTGCTTTTATATAAATTACATTTTCGAATATGCCAGTCAAATTGTAGGGTTTCTGAGGCCGGAGACCCATTCGAAGGGAGTATACGAGTAAAATCACCGTGAAAATGAAGGCTGACTTCCACATGTCATTGCTGGCATCTTTTGGATTCTTGGAATGGTTTCTGCTATACTCACATGACTCAATGTTTGCAACTGCAAATGTCAAACCATATTTATAAAATATAAATAAATCCAACCAATTATTCATCTCCGTAAATGCTTCGTAAATTTAAAGTTTAACCCTGCTGTAATGAAGGACACATACCGGTCGTTTTCCCGCCTAAAAGTAGCAAACGATTTATATAGCATTTCAAACCATTCCAACCACAGGTGATTGCTATGTATTCATTTATGCCATGAATTGTCCCCACTATAAAAGACAGGAAAGCCGAAGAGTCACTTGGAGTAAATTTTTCTCCCCCAAAATATGAGCTGTAGACGTAGCGACAAGTGAAAACAAGAGTATAGTTCAAATATAGCACTGTATTAAAGACAATAATGCCACCTTTTCCACTTGCATCGAGTCACCTCCAGACATCTCTTCTTTGGATTCCATTTGAATGGAAAAGCTCCTAGTAGATACCCAACTTTGATGGTTTTAAGACAAATGGACAATTCTTTACTCATTTTGGTCAAAACACGTGTATATTATCAAAGGGTCACCGTTCCTTCAGATATTATTGTTGTGTTGCTTTGAAATCAATTTAGAACGAAATCCTGCAAGTAAAGGGCAGACACAAATTATGTGTGTATAATGCGACTGGCTGCTCTTAAGCAACTGCGTCATGGTAATTAATTTTGTTTTGCTCGGAATTTGAATTTACCGATACGTTCCGTTTCGGAAAATTACGAAAAAGACTACGGAATACCATGCAATTATTGTTATAATAAATATATGCTTGTCATTTTACTTCGCATATTCTTGTATTGTAGAATAATTATTAGTAACAATTTTCAAGACGTTACTGGAACAGTCATTCAATTCGGATTCTTATAATTAAGCATTATGCTGTTCAGAATTTACTTCAATTACACTAACCATTAACTTACCAGCAAGTACGAAGGCTCGTTTTGAGTTCCAGATGAATATATGTGCGATATGATTCTTTTTTACACGATTTCTTATTTCTGGGTTAAAGGCCCGTAAAATAATTGTTTCGGAACTTATAATTTCGAAAAGTTCTTTATATGTCATTAGCGTTAAAATTACAACCTGCATAATTATGAGTTCCATTTTAAGTGTCAATAGTTAGCAATTTACATACGTATGTATTTCAAAGACTAAATAAATACTTAAACTTTCTTATGCTACACGAAATCATGTAAACGCTTGCGCCACTAACTTATTTCCTAACTTTACTCAATAGCATCAACATATGTACATATATGCATACTGTCCCGATCTCATTCCTACCCCGTGGCCTACATGAAGGACAATTATACAAAATAGGCGTGTCCCTTTTTAGGGTGGCGTCAGCCCCCTAGTAAAATAGCCTTGTCCGTACGTCCGTGTGTCCCTCCGCACGATTACACAAAAACTACTGAACTGATTTCAATGAAATTTTTTATGGACATTACTTGTATCAAAAGTAAGGCTAAGTTTGTTATTGGTGGGAATCGGCAGGATAGATTTGTTGAAAAACATTCTTGAAATTTTGGACTTTATGTCAAATGACTGTTATCTCTAAAACTACTGAATCGATTTCAATGAAACTTTTTGTGACTATTGTTTATTTAAATAGTAATGGTTAGTGTATATGGGGTTGAAATTGGCCTTGTAGTTTTTTCGAAAATAATTCTCGAAATTTTGAACTTCAAGTCAAATGACAGCTATCTCTAAAACTACTTAATCGATTTCAACGAAGTTTTTTGTGAATATTCATTATGTAAATCGGAATGGCTACTACTTATATAGCTGAAATCGGCCCAATAGTTTTTTTGAAACAAAAATCTGAAATTTTGAAAAAAAAGCACAAACTTCATCCTACTGTGACAGTGGCTGACGCCACCCTACGCGAAGCCTCAAATTATCGCGTAGCGATGATTTTTTTAAGGAAATTCTAAATGTTGTCTACTGTTTATCTAAATGTATCTATAGGTTTGTCATTGCCGGAAGTTATTAAGCCTTAACAAAACAAATCATTTCGCAATCCTGTATACTAATTTGAAGGAGTAGAACGTCTTCGACTTGATGCTTTCAACTTTACGCGCGTTCTGCGCAAATGACGACGCTCCACGTGGTATGCATTACACTTTTGGCTTGAAAGCACAATATTCCACTATGAAAGCACTAAGCATTAGAGTGCCTAACTATTTGCTGCCTTCATCATTTACATTTTTTCAGAGCTATGCAAAATAATTGATCTTCGATGACAAAATACTAAATAAAATACAAAATATAATGTACGATACACAATACAAATAAAATACAAAATATAATGTACGATACACAATACAAATAAAATACAAAATATAATGTACGATACACAATACAAATAAAATACAAAATATAATGTACGATACACAATACAAATAAAATACAAAATATAATGTACGATACACAATACAAATAAAATACAAAATATAATGTACGATACACAATACAAATAAAATACAAAATATAATGTACGATACACAATACAAATAAAATACAAAATATAATGTACGATACACAATACAAATAAAATACAAAATATAATGTACGATACACAATACAAATAAAATACAAAATATAATGTACGATACACAATACAAATAAAAATAGAATACATGGTAGGCAATCTAAAATACTCAAATACAAAATATGTACTTGCCCACTACTTTTTTTTGTCCAAAGAATGATGAGAAGCAAAAGAGAATGATAGAGCTTGGCAAAGCTGGGCGAAGTATTCGCATACCTTAAATCCTACATATTTTTTAGATTCTTACGTACAACCTACATTTTAACCTACATAAATCACTCCCAAGACTTGACCCTACCTACAACCTACATACATCCCTCCTGAGAGTTGGCTCTACCTATAACCTACATACAACACTCCCGAGATTTGTCACTACCTACAACCGACATATAGTACCTCTTTGACGTAATTGAATCATATCTTCAAAACTAAAATGAAATTGTGCATGCATACATTGAAGTTATTTACAATGATCGTAGTTTAAAACTAAACAATACATACACAGTTGGCAATGAAAATGCTTGTTCAAGTTACATAATTTTGCGTTCGAAAAGTTTCAGATAATGTTTCAACAATGTTTTATGTGTGTGTACTTATTAAAAATCAATTTATAATTCACTGATTTCAATAATGAATAGTGAAGAAATCGAATTTTAGTCCGCCAATTTTAGAAGACGTTTCTGATTAATTTCGTATTACATTTATTATACAAACAATAAACATGTATTATCATGTACAATGAAAATGTTTCAAATATAATGTAAAAGTACTTGACTTCCCACATGATCTTTTCGGGCCTCTCTGTATACAACTATTTTTTCCATCATTCCTGTGGCCAAACTTGCTCTTCTGGCATTTTAGACAAAACATTTACTGACTAATTCTCATGTTGAATCAACTTTACACTTTGCACGTTATTTCGAAGGGGATAGACTTACTGCAAACGAATTGAAATCGTTTGCACTCCAGCACGTAAACAAAAGTAAAAAAAACATATGTAAAAGAAAATCTAGATGGGGCTTTTATTCAGCGCTTTGGAATACGAAAGGTTCGAACATACATACCTACATTTTCATTAAGTACCTACCTTTTTTTATGTAGGTACATACTGATTATTTCCAGATTTCCCAGCATACATGTAATCTATGATGGTATCATTATTTTCTGGGTTCAACAAGGTTCCGTTTGTGTCCCCTTGGGTCACCTCGCAGTGTTGCTGAACCACTGAATATGTACATATACTGCTTTTGCATCCACTTATACTGTGAAACTAAACGTTTGTACCTGCCTCAATAAGTAACAATAAGTTTTATTGTTATGTGATTTTGATTCCATCATTTCCAAGAAAAAAACTTTTCAAAATTGTAAGCATTCATTTTATTTTAAAACAAATTGTAATACTATAGCTGTATTATAGTCTTGACAACCTTATGGCTTCAAAATCTTATATCAAGCAAATAGCTGCACAGTGAATCTGTTTCATAACAAAACGTTCGCTCATATGCGATATAAATCCCAATGCGTAATAGTCCTATTGTCACCTTTTTGAAACGTTTAGTTATTATCGTTCAGGATAGACCAGTCTTAGACTGATGATGAAGGAATGACTGCAACATTTAATGACTGACTGATGGCTTTCTGAGACTGCGACTGATAAATCTAACTACAGCTGAAGACTTTGACTGACTTACAATTAGACTTATTTCTGGTTCAGCGGGACTGACTGAGACTGAGACGAACGCTTAAACCAATGTAGGAATCAAAAAAATCATAAAACATACTAAAACATAAAGTATCTAGCGGAGCAAAAATCTAAATTTCATTTCTTCGATTAGCTTATAAGCTTCGAAAAACTTATTACTGAGCGAGACATTTCGAAGCATCAAAGAGAAAATATTGAAGATTTTCACAGTATTTTACAAAAGCATATTCCAGGTGATCAATCGTATTAAAATGCAGCACGAGAAAATTGAAAAGCATATACATTTTTGAAACTTTCACGCTGCCCTCTGAGACTGACTGATTCCAGTGACTCTGATAATGACTGGGACTCATAGGAAACGGTAAACAGACTTGTGGACTGACTGACTAATCACAAACTTAAGACTGATTTTGACTTGGACTGAAAAAGGTAGGGACTGGTGGATCCTGTTATCGTTAGCATTTTTATTGAGTATCGTTATAGGGATTTCTAAGTTGAACGATACGCCTATGCCGAATATATACACAGAAGTACATATTAGGTACGATTTAATAAAAATATTCGCAGCCAGAGTTGAAATATTCTTATCCAACAGCTAATTGTAATCTAGGGACTACTGTGAAAAACCCTATGGTACAGGTGGTACAATGTACCACCTACGATGCATCCACATATACGTTGAAACTAAACATTTGTACTCACTTCACTATATGGCTTGTATAAGCTTTACTGGTTTGACATTTTGATTTCATAATTTCTGAGAGAAAGCCTTTTAAAAATTGCAAGCACCTCTATACAATAATTTGACGATGGGATAAGAGTTTTTTAAAATTTTCGCGCCCATTCATCCAATGGGCCGAAGCTCAGCGAGAGGAAGCTCAGCGTGTCCAAACTTTGCTCTCTCCTAAACGCGCTTTTTATGTTTGCGAGTACACATTGCCAGAAAGGCTACATGGCACATATGCGGTAGCCTCATATGTGGTAGGTTCATATGTGGCAGGTTCAAAACGGTCTCTCTCCTCAACCCGCGTTATAGATTCTGAAATATGTAAAAATTGCCGTAAAGTAAAGACAACATCATATACGGTATAGAGTATAGATTACCGTTCAATTACTTCGGAATGTCGGAACAGTACAAAAGTGCATTGACTGTGCGCGTGCACCCCGGGGTGATTCCAGCTATCATCCAATTGAATGTCGAAATAAAATAACACTGGCTGGAACGCCCAATCGTATTTTGAAACCTAAGGTCGGCACAATTGTAATATTGATAAGTCAAAAGAAAATATAAAAGTAGTTGTAACGGACATGGCCGAACAATGTAAAATTATAGGCAAAGGTGAAGGTACGTACACAAGTATTTGTGTATTTAAGGAAGTGTTGTAACGTTACATTTTTAATAATAATAAAATTTATTCAAAATCATGAAGAATATAAGGAGAGTTCATTTAGACAAAAAATTGCAAGCACGAATTTTTTATTGCTAGCGGTAATTCCAATATCCTGCGTCGTACCTCCTTTTAAGAGAAACCTTCTCAACCACCCAGGCAGCCGGAAGCTATATCTAAATACAATAACACTGGCAGGACTGCCGAATCATATTTTCAAACTTAGTCAGCGCACTTGTAATGCTATTACGAAACCTTAATACAAAGCGGGGTTGATGCAATAGAACCCGTCTAATTATTACCCAACTCAAAGGTGTCCAAATGACTCAGCCTATCCTATATCCTTCCTATTTATAAAATTCGAACCGAGCCTACATATATGCCTACATTTTAACCGCCGAATAGATCAGCCTATCCTACATCCTTCCTATATGGGGACCACCAAGCCTACATATTAGCCTACATTTCACTGACAAATTAGCTCAACGAATTTTACACCCTTCCTAAATCTCATGTGCTTTTCGTAACTGACAGACTATTTAGGAGCATTCTACTCTAATAAATTAAAAATCCTTTTTCAAGTAAATGGGGTTGAAATAAAATAGTTTAAGTTTAGTCACCTTGGCCAAAGCCCTAAGAGCAAAATAATATAGTGTTGCGTTACTGTTGTCAACGACGGTGTATTTCGGAAAACAACTTATTCAATTTTAGAAATATTAGAATTAAATAATGCGTTTATGACTTAATCATGAGAATGTATTGAAGGATAGCCTTAAGAATTGACTGCAACTGAGGAACTAACTACTCTAAAATAAAGTTGATCACTCTGGTTTTGGAATTCGACCTGACCGGAAGTACTCTTTCTTACTCTTGGCCACAGTGCCTTTTCTGAGCTACACTCACCATCCCTCTACTGTTTTCCCTCCTCTTACAATAGGTATTGGTTTGGTTTATGCCGGAAATAGTTCCGAAATTTTAACATTGGTCAAATGGGATGTCGCACTTAAGAGAAGAGGGAAGTCGACGCAAAACTGAGAGCTTGAATGACTCAGCAAAAATCTCAAATAGGTTTGATGCGCTTCAGCGCATACTATGATTTTTAATACTATATACATATGTAGTATTAAATTGTTTATATACTGCATATTAAAATGGCATATGCGATATATCATCCAGTAGTTTTTAATATTATATTCATATATAGTATTAAATTATTTATATGCTGCATGTGAAAATTGCATATGCGATGTGACATATGTGAGTTTCAATTATTAGTTTAAAATAGCGAGTAATTTATTTATGAAATGAGTAACACACCAATTTAATTCCAATTGTGATGATCTTTAATTCAGCACCATTAATATCATTTAGTATTTAAAAATACTAATTATTCAGTCAACGTAGGTAATATGCATGTAATCAGTCTATCTGTACTGTTCAGATAAAAATTGAGATCATTGTTACGTAAAAATAATTGAGCACATTAAAATGTCAGACTTATAATCAATCAGCTACTATTTTCAATATATATAGTACCATTTTGCACGTTGAGGAAACTTCAGCCTTAGAAAATTATTATAAAAAATTATTTCGAGCTTCCCTGTCCATCCTTGTCCGAACATATCCCATTCTGAATATGGCGCTTCAGATTCTTAGAACTGTAGAAGCTTTGACCACATTGTTCGCACATCACTGAAAATAAAATTGTTATGATTATATTTTTAATCATTTTAATTTTAGCAATTTTAAATTAAAGGCAATTATTCTAATATAGCAGATACATACCTTGATCGACTTTGTTGTGGCACTCCCGGACATGAGCATTCATTCTGCATATAAATGGAAAAACCTTTTCACATCCTTCCACTGTGCAGCTAAACGTTTTCTTGCAGGGAACGTTAGTCTTGGGAGGAGATTCGTCACGAGATCGCTTCGTAGCTATGCCCTGCTTCTTACAACCATCTTTTACGGTCTTCTGATCTGGCGAGGGCTCCCCAGTTGGTGGCTCTTCGATGGTTTGAGCTTGCGGAGTCGGTGGATCGGCTGATCCATTTCCGGAAGCGATGACAGAAGGGCAGGGCAAACTACTCTTGTCAGCACTGCCTGGCAACAAAGCTTGTTGCATCATGGGAAATTCCATTTGAAGCCTCTTTCCCCAATCTAAAATGTAAGAAAAAGCAATTAAAAAGAATGCATTATTATAGGACTGACACTGAGTGTAAGTCTTTGTCGCTCCCTATGATTTTACATAGGAGCGACACTGAGTGTAAGTCTTTGTCGCTCCCCATGATTTTACATAGGAGCGACACTGAGTGTAATTCTTTGTCGCTCCATATGATTTTACATAGGAGAGACACTGAGTGTAATTCTTTGTCGCTCCCTATGATTTTACATAGGAGCGACACTGAGTGTAAGTCTTTGTCGCTCCCTATGATTTTACATAGGAGCGACACTGAGTGTAATTCTTTGTCGCTCCCTATGATTTTACATAGGAGCGACACTGAGTGTATGTATTTGTCGCTCCCTATGATTTTACATAGGACCGACAATGAGTGTAAGTCTTTGTCGCTCCCCATGCTTTTACATAGGAGCGACACTGAGTGTAATTCTTTGTCGCTCCCTATGATTTTACATAGGAGAGACACTGAGTGTAATTCTTTGTCGCTCCCTATGATTTTACATAGGAGCGACACTGAGTGTAAGTCTTTGTCGCTCCCTATGATTTTACATAGGAGCGACACTGAGTGTAATTCTTTGTCGCTCCCTATGATTTTACATAGGAACGACACTCCAGACAAAATATTTATTAATCCCTATGATAAAAAGTTTTTTTTACTAATTGTTTTGATAGACTTACCTATTCTTTCCTCTTGGTAATTGCTCCAATGTTGTTGCATATGGTGAAGATTGAATGGAAACTTCATCTGGTTTTTGGGCTTGCATTGCCACTCTTTGATTTGCACTTCAAAATAACAATCGTCGTTGTAGTTGACCGATCTGGCAATGTTCCCACCGTAGTCAAATACAGCGTGGTATGATCCTCCTCTGAGCATAACATAATCCCCGGGATTTTGGCAAACAATTATGTAATGGATTCCCCACTCAGTAAGCCTTTCTGGGGAGAGCAAGATTTTCGCACAAGTCCACTTCCGTTTACAGTTTGTGGCAACCTTGGCAAGGGCTTCTCTTGGAACATTCTGTTCCAAAGCGTCTTCAAATTGTTTGGTCCAGGTTGGGGGGATCACAATCCAAACCTTTGTATATCCCGCCACATGATAAATAGCGGATGATAAATTAAAATCATCAATGTGGAATGGGGCTAAAAACAAACAAATAAACAACAACATACTACAAACTTATAAACACATATCTATACGTGTTTTCCCATCAAATTATTTTATCTTCAATAAAATTTATATATAATAAAACAAACACTTACATGAGGTGCCATACATGCCAAAGTAATTCCATGGCCTGCTTATTCCGTCCAACGTTGTCAAAGATTTGTCCGTGTAGAGAGGGCATTCCAGTGTGTCCAGGAAAAAGGGATGCCACCAATTCTTTGTCTGATTTGGAAAGAGTTCAAAGTCATTTATGTACTCTCGCTCCTTCGTGCAGGTCTGTTCAAATGCTGGATCCAAAGATTTCAAGATATTTATTTCCCCTGAAATTATGTCATCAGCAGTGATTGTTGTCCCATAAAACTCCTTATTTGGATGGTATTGGTCAATTATTTCAGATGATAACTTGTGGTTGTCAATGGGGATTCTTTGGTAAATGCCATCCTCTAGTTGTCTGTAGAAGCATCTGTCCGATGTTTTAACCCTCCGTTCCCGAAGTTGTTCCAGATTAAAAATCTTCAGTTCATTAAGTTGAAATTCCTCGGGGAACCTGAAGACGGATATCACGTCCGTGTCGAAGGAAGTTCTATGAAATGGAAGCGGTTTGGACACGAGATCTCGGAAATCTTCCTTCGACAGTTGCTTTGGCAGAGCTAACCAAGTCAACTCACTCAACTTTCGAAATGTATTCATTTTGACTGAAATGACAACAATAATTATATTCAGCATGTAAACATTTTAATTTATATATAAAAAACAACTTGCAACAATTCAAATCTGCAAATGCATATTATTGAATTATATGTAAATGAGTAAAAAAAACTTACCAACCGGACGAGTGATGAGAAAACCACGCCAAATGAATATTGCGAATGAAGTACGAATGAAGCTGTTAAATGACCTTTACAATGTTTCTAACTAATTCAAAAATACAACCTTTAAAGATTATTGAATTGTCGTTTAAGTTTTTACTTTTTAAACTTGTAAAAGAGAACTATGTGTGTAGAAAATATAAAAATTCTAATCTTGACCCGGAGTAAAAAATACACTTGCACACAGTTTTCAGATAGAGAGGAGAGTATTTAAAATTAGGAGCCAACACACAGGAGTAGCAATTAAGTATATCTACAAGTGGCGGCATCTCCTACCACAAACTTAATTTTCTAATTGACTGTCTGAGCAAAAAAACTTAGTGTCTGTCATTAGGATGAATTAACATTAACACTGCAATTGTATCAATCTCCTATGAACTAGCATCGAAATGACACTCTAAATAAAAATATTCCCTACGATTTTACATAGGAGCGACAATGAACATAGGTATTTGTCGGTTCCTATGATTTTACATAAGAGCGACAATGAGAATACATAATTGTCGCTCCCTATGATTTTACATAGGAGCGACAATGAGAATACATAATTGTCGGTCCCTATGATTTTACATAGGAGCGACAATGAGAATACTTAATTGTCGGTCCCTATGATTTTACATAGGAGCGACAATGAGAATACATAATTGTCGGTCCCTATGATTTTACATAGGAGCGACAATGAGAATACATAATTGTCGCTCCCTATGATTTTACATAGGAGCGACAATGAGAATACTTAATTGTCGGTCCCTATGATTTTACATAGGAGCGACAATGAGAATACATAATTGTCGCTCCCTATGATTTTACATAGGAGCGACAATGAGAATACATAATTGTCGGTCCCTATGATTATACATAGGAGCGACAATGAGAATACATAATTGTCGGTCCCTATGATTATACATAGAAGCGACAATGAGAATACATAATTTTCGGTCCCTATGATTTTACATAGGAGCGACAATGAGAATACATAATTGTCGGTCTCTATGGTTTTGCATCTTTATTTTTTCTCATACACATTTCTTCTCTACAAAATAATGATTTATGGCTTGGCATTTACGGATGGAATTATTTTTTCACAAGTGTTTACATTTAAAAATAATTTTAAGAATTTTGTATTTATGAGATAGTTACTCTAGCTTGGTTAAAAATATTGATAAGCAACGTGCTAGTGCACAGGTGTCAATATTTCATAATACTGAGCTGTAAAGCCTGTAGTCTCCTTGAAGAAAATATCGGATTTCGTTGATAAAGCAAAAATTCAAAACGACAAGTGAGACTGTCAAAACGTCTTCACAAAGTTTTGACAAGTGTCAATCACGAATCTGTTATATTCTTCGTTTAGTATTCAGATCGTTACTTGTTCTTTCCATAAATGTAATTTTCCATAAAGAATTTGAGTGAACAAATATTTTGAGTTCAATTTGAAATTCCAAATTCAGACAAATTGACAATAGACTCCTGCCGAAATGTCAGATTTACCAGATTTCAGTGAGTGAGGCTTTTTCTTAAATTCTTATTCTTATTTTACGATATAATATCTATATGTGGTTTATATGTTGTCATTTTGAATAGTATACGTATATCGTTGGATACGCTTGTGAGTTTGGTTAAGAAATAAATTTTCCGACTTGAATTATTTTAGATTGCTACAGGTATGCAGGCGAGAATCACTGCTCATCATGTTTGGGTGATGGCGGGCATTTTTTCCGCTTGGCCAATGACTCCTATTGTTGTGCCTTCGATCTGGAGAATGTCAATGGGGAAATTGTCAAGCTCATTAAAAATGTATCAAGCTGTCCACCGTCATCCGTCTCTCCTGGAAATGAGCCAGCTATTATTGAGTCTGGATTTCAGTTTAGCCTTGCTTCAATTTTCCCTGCAGCAGTAGGTATGTTGTTGTTTTTGCATTTTGCTTTTGGGAATTACATATTATGTGAAATGTGAAATTGCACAATCGAATTTTTTAAGGCAGTTCTCTACATGTATAGTTTCAAACTATTTGTAGATGCTGTATTGTTGACCGGGCTTTTTGTTGTTGGGCACTACCTCTGGAAATTCATTCGTTCCAGGTGCAATCGTCACGGCATGAATCCTACCTCATCCAGCTGCGTGTTGGTCCGTGAGGAAGTTGAGCTGGAGTCATTGGTTAAGTTGGACGGGGACGAAATGGAGAATAATCAGCCGGCCAAGCAGGCAGCTACACAACTAAACCAAACTTCCGGTGGTTGCAATGACGACAGACACCAGATCCCGGCTTGTTCAACTGCGTCTGGCGGAGGTTTGCATGACGTTGCAGAACCTACAGTTGTTACTGTGCGAAATCCGTTGTATGACCAAGTCTATGAAAATGTGCCGCTCGGTCAAGTTCATTTGTCTGAACTTCCTCCGACTCCACCACTGAGGAGTGAATGTAAGGCATCAGATTACCTGCAAAGAAGCTCGGAGGGAAGTTCTAGAAGTAGAGTCACGGCAAATTATGACACTGGAGTGCATCAGTTCCTGTCACCAAATACCAGCAGCAGCAGTGTCAATGATGAAGAGGCTGATGACGAGAGAGTTTTTCAAAAACTCTCCGCTTGGACCCAGGGTGGAAGGGTTAAGTTTATCGAGAAGCGGAACGATTCGTCTTCCCTTTGTGAATGGGAAGCTACCACAAATTTCTAAAGAACAATACTTTGGAGATGTTTGTTCATACTTGTATTATTTTATTGTTTTTGATTTCATACAAGTGTGTGCTTTGACATCCATAGATAATTGTGTGGATTATTCTGGTATTCCAAAACAATTACCCTAGAGTACAAACACATGTAGTGCTGTTCATTTCCGTTCGGGACAGGTAGTTTTATTGGACCCTGAAGTTTTTTTACATATGTAGTGTTGTAGATGCATGCCTATTTTCATACTGTAATAATAATGACTGGTATTTTAAAAATAAAGAAAATATACTCTACATTTCTTTGTTGCTCACTCTCGCTACTCACAGAATTCGTTTACTAAAATTAGTTTTATTTTCCACTATGAACTGTATACATCAAAGCATTGAATATGTCTCAGTCGCAAGTGCTAGTGTGTACAATTTGTGCACAAGACCTATTTCAAGACGTCAAACCTGACTTTGTGCTAGACAAAGAGTTGCTATTGGCACAATCTGCGACTCGGTTTTGTACAGCGACATTTTTGGAACAGTATGAGTCCCGGGATTTGCATAGATTTGCAATTGGTTACGTCGTGTCGATTTTGGAAGACCCAGCAATGCCAACAAACTGTGTTCATATGTTCCACCTAAATTGTCTGTCAACTTATGCGCAGACAATGTGGTCGCCAAAATTCAAAGGTAGTGAACCGGAAGACGAAGAAATTAATCTGTTCTGTCCAGGGTTCAGCCAAGGGGCATACTGCAAGAGGCAATTCAGAAGCGTCCAAGACTTACGATTTTCAAAATTCGAAGAGTTTGATACAAAGTCACACTGGTGTCAGTATAGAGGCCCGGTGGAGTCTCCGGCTGAAAAATGTCGCATAAACATGGAAATCTACCTTGACCACAAGACTCGAATAGCAGTATATCGTCGTCGATGGGAAAATTCAGAAATTGATCAACAACCCACTAGCAAATGGCCGCGATTCCACCCAGTCGATTATTCCAAGCCTATGGTGGTCTATGATATGGTCTATGATGAACATAGAAAGCCCAAGACAACTTTATGCACCCCACGGGAAACTAAATCCGGGCCGGCCAACTCAGCAGGCAAGAAGCCAGAAAAATTTCGGGATGTTTACCAGATGCTTAAAAAAATGGCAGATGACCACAAGAAAAAGTAAGGTAATGATATCGAATGTTATATTGGGAATAAAAATGGTGATGGGGACTTATCCTAAAATTGGTTTTGTTATTGACAATTTATATTTGCCATTATTAAATTCCAGAAAAGTCCAGTTTCTGTTTCCCATTGACTGGCCACGAGCTTGATTTATCTCAGAAGCGAATGCAACAAGTCGCTGATATTCTGGATGAGCTAAAGAAACGAGACAGTAAAGTAATTCCAATTGTGGACCTTGTGGACGAGACCAGGAGCTGTGACGTTCCACTGGAATCGCAAGCAAAGCAGCAAACTTCTCCATCAATGTGCATACCGTCAACGTCAAGATTGTCTCAAAATTACTCGGACATTTCTGGTGGCGACAATATTAAAAATGATAGTGATGACTGTGTCAGTTTGGAGACCAAAGCTATAGTTGATGAAAACATTGGTTCTTCAACTGATGACAATGATGATGACGACGGAGACCGGATTGATGAACTGGAGATAAGAGAATCACCAGAATCTCCAGATAATAATGAGGCTGATATTTCCAAATTCTATGATGAATTGTAAATCTTATTTCTATATACAAAAAATTAATATTAATTATGGTGGTGGCGGGGGCAATTAATATGATGTATTTGGTGTTTGTATTGATGTCAATAACATTTTATTTGTTCTTCTTTGGTGAAATAAAATAATATGGTGGGCTAAAATCTAAATCATTGCATGTATTTACTTGTTTATCATAAATGCATATTGTAAAAATAAATTATCGATGAAAAAATTTGCATGATATGAACCCCTTGATTTATTAATAAATGAAATCCAACGCCCAATCAAAATCTTATATTAGTATATATCAAACGTTACAAGTCATTTGATAAAGTAAAAATCATATTTTATAATAGAAAATAAAAATAGTATTCCACAACCAAATCAAAAAATCATTTCATTGTATTAAACTCAAGGAAGTACTGCATGTCCAAAGTTTAGACGGGAACAGGCTCATCAATGAAAGTCAGCAGGGCTGTCATCAGTGGTGCGGAGAAAAACAAACACGGCCCCTAAAATAAAATGTTCAAAGCATTACCCAACAGGTCTAGATAGAAAACCATTTAATTGATTAGCACCTACAGCCCAATTATCAAATCGCTCGGCAGCTTCCTCCGACACGGGATTCAATAATCCAAACTCAAAAATTCAAGAACGCTGATTGAAATGAATGCGGATTTTTAAGTTGCATGTTTCCAAGTCAGCCTCTTCCTTCCAAAACTCTTTGACTTTCTTGGGGTTAAACGAGAATGCCCTGTCAGGATTCTCTTTAAAGAAGTCCAGTGGGTCACTCTCAGATTTCCCAGCCCTCTCGTGACGATCAATTTGCTCCAACACTTTTTCGACCAACGGGCGTATTTTTTGACCTTCGTACTGAGTAAAACGGATCCGCTGAATGGATTTCGGATTTTGTTTTCCAACGTGAAGAAAGACACACCGACTTGCTTCATTGTAGACCTTCTTTGCAAAGTACTGTTGCTCGTCGTCCAGCTATTCATAAAATCTTAAATAACCCCAAATATTGACATCAACTGATAAGTTTATGTTACAGAAAAACTAACAATGTAAACATCAGGGGTAGCCCAGAAGTTAGGGTCAAACGGGGAGAACTTAGACATGGCCCCAGCAAGCTTTGGTGCTTTTGGAGGATTATTTGGGTCAAACCGTGCAAGTTTGACCTTGCGAATATGCTTTGGCTGTGACCCATGATCCCGTTTTAAACTTCCCCATGCTGCAATATTAATGTAATGTATATTTAATTTCTATCACACTCGACTACTACTCATGTACAAATAAATTTGATATTTAAAAATTGTTTAAATAATTTGAATTTTTAAAAACCTTGTGAGGACTGTTTGTCCACACTGACCTCATTGTTGTTGCTTGAATGAAATTTGTCCATTTTGCAAATTAACTGCAGGTATAATAAAAGCGACAGTAGGTAATGCGAATAAATGAACTCGTTGACGGTGAAGTTTAAACTGCCATAAATTCATATTGATTTGCACTTTTATGTCAGCGTTGAAGCCCCGAAGGGGGCTACAGACTTTACTCCCAACGGGGTTAATTCTATCATTATTGTACGTATAATGCCATTTTTGGCGTTAATTTTATTCCCCTTGCTAGAATGTATTTTTGTCAGCCATCTGATTGGTCGTTGAGTTTTGTTAAGTGTGAAGATGCGGAGCAAAGTTGGAACAGTGTGTAATACTTCCCCAGTCCGAGTAACAGTGTCTAAAGCAATTGTTGTAAGAACTTGTAGTCATGGAACATAAACAATTAACACCCGCAACTATTGAGCGATGGAAAACGGATTTTCAACAGAATTCTCTACTTAAAGACAAAACCTGAAATTTGTTTTGACCAATTGACAAAAGAGCAGCAAATATTGGTTAATTTCGTACGCAAACGGTTGGAGACACCAATTACTCTTAGGAATGACCAGCCGACTAAGATTATCCTTTTTTCGCCAGCTGGTTACGGAAAATCTTGCGTTTTAAACCATTTAAAGTACATGCTTGAGTGTAAGAAACAAAGTATTCCAGATTTTGACTACCGTTGTGAAGTGTTGACAGGCATGTGTGCGTTCCATTTAAAAATACAGACTATTCACTCTGCATTCAAAATTCCAGCCAAATTTAGTGGAGACTTCTTGAAAAAAATTAGGAATCGAACTGCGTACAGTACTGCTACACTTGAACAATTTAGGAAGATTCGATGGATTATTTTGGATGAACTTTCACTTGTATCATTAAGACTTTTGCATACGATCGATTTAATAATGCGTTAATGCGATCAAGATTTTCAACATTTGCCCTTTGGCTCACGAAGTCTAATAATATGTGGAGATCCACTTCAAGTTAGAATTTAAAAACATGTATAAATAACTAAAATTAAAAATCGTGAAAAATTGAGTTTAATGTTATTGGTGTTATTTACAGCCGTTACCTGTTTGCGACCACGCCATTTTTTCCCCTGCATATCAAAATCAAAAGCATATGCACTATGACACATCGCGCTCTTATTGGGAAATTAAGGACGTGTTTCGGCTAAAAAAACCGTTGCGCCAATTTGGGGACTGTCCTGAACAATTAAAATTTCGAGGGTTTCTTACAAGGCTTCGTTACAACCAAACGTTGCCAGAAGACGTCGACTTTGTCCGTACTAGACTACAAAGAAACCTGCCAGAAAGTGAGCAGAGACTATTTCAAAAAGCGCTCCACACATTTTCATTGAGATGTGAAGTTAGAATGCATAACTTGTAAGTTGTAATAATTATTGTTTACTGAGTTTTGTATCGTCTGGTTAGTTGCCTTACACTTGAACAGTGTATTACTCTATATTACATTTGTTTTTATAGAAAGATGCTGAGGAAGGAGTTTACTGATGACGAAATCATTGTAACCTCTAATGGTGCTCGTCCACTGCACATTGCCATTTCGGCTCCTGTCTTTTTTACAAAAAATTTGGCTACATCTATGGGTGTGTTGAATGGTTCCAGAGGAACCGTGGTTGAAATTATATTTGACGAACAGCTGGATAAGCCAGGGGTTTACCCTCGCCATATCAATTGCATTGTTGTGGACATTGAAAATTATTTAGGTCCAAAAATTTCAACAAAGCGTGGAATTGGATTTCCTATCTTTAGGTACACTGAAAAAACTTGGTGTAATGCTGCAATGGATTTTGTGCAGGTGCAAGCTTTTCCCTTAGAACTGGGATGGGCAACGACGAAGCATAAACTACAAGGACTTTCACTCAATCGCTTAGCAGTAAATCTGGGTGTTCGCGAAATATGGGCCAAAGTAGATTACTTGTGCATGTCTCGAGTAACCCGTTGGGACCAGATAATGTTTACGGATGACTCAATTGCTTATGACAGATTTACAGAAAAAACCGACGAGATCATTCATGCCACCAACCTGCAAAAATATGAAATGATGCGACTGCAAAAGCTTTATAGGAAACGCTAAATAATTTAATTGTTAGAAAATTCAATATGTTTTAACAAAGTATGTTTATTTCAATAAATTTAAATTTCAACTGTACATAAAAGTAAACTATAATAAATTCTTTACGCTAATTATTATTGAAAATGTATTTACTATTATCTACAATGCAAACTATTTTATCCATTGAAACCATATGGGATACTGTAGTTCATGTATTTTTCATCCGGAAATACTCTTGCAAGATTTATATGGTTAAACCCTAATCGCTCAACTGTTACAATTTTTAATTGTTTTCCAACAACTCGAGTTTCATCATACTTTACCTTAATTATTCCATTTTTTGTGACTGCTTTTTTATACATTTCATGCGTAAAATTACGGGAAATAATTTTTGGGATTGATTTGTATTGGCTCTTTTGCTGACTACTAAATGTCAACACTGAAAATTCCTTAGCTCTTAAAGCTACAAGTTCGCCAATATTCAAACTTTCGATTTTAATTTTACCAGCTATTTGACCTCGCCCTTGTCGCAAATTTGGATACTGGGACCCGTACAATTTGAACAGCAAATGATACTCTGGCAATTTTGACAAGTCAAATAGTTCGTGATTTTTTGCAATTTGTTCCAAAAATTGTACCTCTGAATCACAAAATATTTCCAGATACAATCAATATACTTGAGGTGCGCATCGAATATGTTTTTAATAACTTGGTAGTAAGAATGATAGAGAACTAGTTTACTTTGTTCAAGTATTGAAAACCCAATAATTTGTGCATGGTTGGGATTAATTTTCTTTAGGGCCATTGTAAAGACACTGCAGTTTGGTGTCAAGGACTCAAAATCTCTACAGTGTGTTGACGCAATTAGTTTATGACAATTTGCTCTGCTGGAGCAAAATGTCGTAGAATTACAGAATGTATTTGCAGAGACGAACTTTCCTGAAAGAAAATTTCCATAACTTTTTGCTTGATTGCTTTCAATTTGACTCGTGGCGGCAATTCTTTGGGAAAGTATAAAATCAATATAAGTTTTAAATAGCTGGGTTTGGGCAAACTTGACCCCTCTATGAATCTGCTGAATTTCCATACCAAATGACACTAGGTATCTCAAAAGTCTGCCGTGTACAACGTATTTTATTTTATTATAGAAAGTACCTAGCAATTTCCTTTCACCCTGCCAAATAGATTTGGAATTGCTTCCTGGTACAAGATACGACAGCATTAAATGCTCAAATGCTAATGGTAAATCGGATGTGTCTTTGAACAAATCCTTATTGTAAAGCAAGTCTACTTCAAGAATGTAATCATATGCCCTAGGCTCCTCAACCAACGAAAAATTCCTCCAATTTTGCCTTGGCGGAAATGACAGTGCTTTTAACTCGTTTCTATTCATCCACTCAAAATTACTTGTGGGGTAAGAGAAATATTGCATAGTGTAAGCATACATTGAATTTATATCAAAAGCAGCTAAAAACGATTTTTTATCGTTTGGGTTGTAGCCTCCGTTTGCCTCATTCCATTCATTATTAGCTCTTGTAATTTTAGAGCTAGAGTAGCAAATACCACCCCGGAGGTTAGACCTGATCAATTTTGTAATTGAAGGGTCTCTGCAAATATCAATTTCTGCTTTGCTAAAAAATAAGAAAGCCTGAAATGTAAACGCAGAAGCTGTTGAAACACCCGTTGGGTCCAGCCGAAAACAATTGTAGGCTCTTTGTCTGTAACCTTCCCAGAACGCAGCTAGTTGCGCCGAATTAATACAACAATATAAGCTATATACAGAAGCGACAGTTTTCAAAGAAAATAAATTAGAAATTTTGTTGAATGCCATAATTTCCTCATCAGTAAATATTGTGTTGTCATTATCCGATATTATTATATCCGAACCTTTGAAGCATTTTTTAAAGTCATACTGAATCAACATATCAATTGATGGTAGCTTAGTCATAACTTTAATAATTTCCTGAAAGTTTGTTTTGATGGGCCTATCGATAAAAAATAAATTAAGGCACTCAATTAAAATACGGGATGAACCAGAAGCAGGATCTAAGGAAGCAATAATATTCTTCAGAGGTTTGTTTACAAAACTCAAAGTATTTGTGAATCGTATCCTGGCTTTTCGCAACTTTTTAAAAGTATTCGGTTGATTTGTCAAAACTGAGTCATTGTCTACCATATCTGTCTTGGGAATATGCAAGACATCGGATGCAATTTCTATTTGGACAATATCTGAAGGCGATTTTGCTAAAACCCGAAATCCGGGAGCATTATATAAGCCAGTTTTAAGTCCGTTAACAATAAGTCGAAAATCTAAACCTCTTTGTGAATGAAGTAATATTGGTATGTGTTTTTGATAGGATTTTTAAATTGCAGTATTGACAAATAATCGCTTCTATATTACCACCACCACCATTTCCACCAAAATGATTGTGGTGAAAACATTTTAAAATAGGGGTTGCTTCATTGGAACTGCCTACATGACTGCTAAAATTTCCCCCCTCGTCATCGTCTAATACTACGCTTGATAAAGACTCGTCCCAAGACTGGTAATCCCATGGTACTCGGTGGCTAAACGGTTTTTTTGTGTTACTAATGTTTGTGAATTCGGCATTACAAAATTGGCAATTAGTTACGCTTTCAAATTCTATTAACTGTTCCAGAGTAGGTACTCTAAACGTATTTGTATTCCTTATCTCTGTAAAAAGTTCCTTTGCCCAATAAAAAATACGATTGAAAAATTTGTCAATGATACCAAATTCGGAAGCATTTTGTTCAACTGCAATAATACTGGTATTTTTAATTTCAGTGCCCACACTCATTGTGTCTTTCCTCACAATGACAAACGAGTAACCATTTAATTTTAATTCCTTTTGACCACCTGCAACTCCTGCTGTGACTGTCGACTTGTTCTCATTTTCGTCGGCGTGTCCATAATGTTGGAAGGATACATAGATGACATACGGAAAATGAAGTGTCAAATCATATCGGTTAAACTTTATCTTTGCTCCTTGAGAAATGACATTTTCAACAGGCTTGTCAACTATGCATCGTGTATTTGAAAATAAATCATTTCCGATTGTCATGCTTGTGTCCGACGTAATACAACATTGTCTAATGTGGTTCTGGTACAGTAATTGCGACGAGAAATACAAGATACAATTGTTACATACATAGCGTGCATGCCTGCTTGCGCTATGATGGCTTAAGAACCTGTTTAAATCACGTATTAAAACAATATGAAATTTGTCGGGTTCTGTGTCAACATTGGATTTTCTTTGGATTTTAGTGGAAAACGAGAAGGAACTTCTACGGGCTACATAAACTTGTTTGCCTTTATGAGACAATATACTAATGCTTACAGAATTATTTTTTTCGAACGTGCTAATGCTTTCATAAATGCCTGAAAGACCATCGCAATCCGTACACACGCCTGAAAAATTAAGTCTTGAATAATACCGGCGCCATGTACTGCAATTTTTCAGGTTTCTTCTCTTGTATTTGGGGAGCAGCTCATTTGTGGCAGCAGCGTCTTCCCAATATATTCCCGCTGACACGGCCGTTTTAAAACAGTCTGTGATTGTTTTAAAATTTACTATGCCTTGGGCACTTATCGGCATTTTTAGGAATTGCTTAATTCGAACATTCGCTAATGGCCTGTATTCACTAATTTTAATTTCTATTGATTTTAATTTAATAATACGGAAGTTACTACCATTTTCAATGAAAAGCGACTTTTTGGTATCTATTTCGTCTGCACAGCTCATAGTCATATTTAAAATATTTTCCACGGTAAATAAAACGTGGTGTTCACTTTGAAAAAAATAAAGTATGACTTTCTGCTGAACAACCTCATTGTCTTGAACAATTAATTGTTCCATGTCCACTCCCAATTTAAACGCTACCCTAATTGAACCACGTATTACTAAAATCTGCTCCAAGAGTTTCTTAATGCTTACGTACATACTACTAAAAGCTTGATCAATTTCTACTACTTCCTCTTCAAAATTATAAATATATGTTACAATCGCCCCATAATGACTCCTTGAATATTCCCGGAATTTGGTCAGGTCAAGCTCACTTCTCCTTTCAGCGCCGCCCACTTGCCTGTTAGAATGAGTACAATCGTGTTCGTCAACATCGAGATGATACTCTTAACAGGGTGCACACAAATGACGCGCATATATATGGTCATCGTACGTAATGTACCGACGAGTTAAGAACGAGCAGTTTGGAACGGAACATCGCAAAATCTGTAATTATAAAAAATGCACTGTACAATATATCACCATCAAAATGTTTCTGCTCATATACAAAATATTGGGATTGGGAACGACAAATTTGAATCCAGACGGTATTGTGTCTTGACAATTAATTTAATATAATTTTATTGGTTACTTACATATTGTTTTCCACCAGTCCTTGTAGCAACCGGGTAAATTCTGGTCGGGTATTCTATGGGGTCGTCCATTATTTATATAACATAGAAATATTTTTCCCCAGAGGTTCAACAAGGGAAACCTACACTAGTTCGCTTATTGCTTGCAACTTTTTTCTCCTTTTGCACAGTCGGGCTTGAATGTACTTAAATGCCTTGAGAACAACTTGAGTCGACATCAGCCCACACAAAATATATAAAACTGAAATATTAAAAAGCATTTCACTTAAGTTGAGGTACACTTTTCCAATCCAATATTTATTGGAAAAATAAAATTTGTAAGTATTAAAGTCATTACGTTTATTAGTAAACTTGATACATTCATCAAAGCCTCCAAAAAAATCCTCTTGGGAAGTTTCCCCGTTATCAAATAAAGTTGTATTTTTGTCACGAGTAATTCCCCCAACGTTGTCGTGTGCCACGTCGTGTAGAAGAGTATGAAAAACTTTCACTATAGATTCTTCACTGTCCAAGGTTTCAAACATTACTTGATTGGCAGCACGTGAAACGAGTTTGTTCAAAAAGCTTTTTGCAAAGATTTCCTTGGTAGATATGTTGACGTTGCCAGCCCAATTTTTACCAAAAGTGATGTTACTTGCATTTTGCAAAGTTGGAATAGAATTCACAGGTGCAGCTGACGCAGTTATTCCAATTGCAAAAATTGTAAAGTAGATAAAAGTTGAGGTAAACATTTTGCCGAAACGCAACGTTCACACTGGTCAAAGTATTTCAAATGACTGGCCATGTTTCACATTTAATATCTTTTATATTTAATTCCCCTGCCGTTTCCGCGAGTTTGTGATCTCTTGCGTTTTACTCGCTTAATAGTAGGAGCAAAACGTGTTTCTTTCGTTGGGGTTACTTTCTTGTTCTTTTTGGCCCGTTTAAGTAATGTCTTTTGTACGTTTGACTCAATAGGCCTCCAATCTACACCAGCAATGTTATGCTGTCGATCATTGGAGTACCTCTCTTTATTACCAGCATGCACAACCACTTTACTGACGGCTACAACCGGCGCTTGCGCGGCTTGGGCATGACCACCTTCCTGTATTGGTTGACTTGTATCTGAGACGGCTGTCAAATATTCTGAATCTAGCTTTTTATTTGAGACTGTAGACTCCGAGGCAACTCCAGATTCTGGCTCTATGCGGTCCTCTTGTTTCTGTTCTGGGATGTCTTCATTTTTTATTACCCTTTCCTGTAGTTTTTTTGCGTTTTCCGAATTAAACATTTGCATTAGTTTGAAATAAAGTTCAGGTGGCATCACCTTATATACGTGTAAAGCTGAAGACCTATTCACTTCCATCGCGTAAACAATGAACGGCAATCAGTGACTCAGCGTTTATAATATTGTGAAATACTATTGCAAGTATATACTTGACTAACCTCCCCTCATTTACAAAAATATGTTTCAGCAATCTCAATTGTTTCCAATGTCTTTTGTTCAGCTCACTCACACTCTTACAAATCCTTTTCAACAATAAACGTATACGCAGACGTAATTTGCGTGTGCATGTTTTATTTGAAAAAATTTCAAAGTTGCAAAATATATCACACAATGCCAGCAATGTCTCACGAGGAGACTGCTTAATCACGTTTCTATAATGCTTCCCCGGACTTGCAAACAATATTTTATATAGATTTTCACACTGCGACTCTAATCTTGTCGCTGACATTGCATACCGTAAAACATTGCATTATCATTTATTTTGGTCCATACACCTCTGTTTTGTCAGACGGAAATAATTCGTTCCGCGCAAAAAGTCTGTAGCGACGGTGCAATGGATGAAAATTTAGTACCAGATAGCCAAAATCCCTGGAATTCAGTGCCCGAGTGTAGGCAGCTTTAATAAATTCACTGTTATCTGGACAAACCTGGCTGGCAATGTATCGGATAATTCTTTTATCTCTGTTGAAAGGGAAGAGTAGTAGTATTTGTGTATTCACTATAGCTTCTCGTATGGATGGAACAAAGGGCTGTTGGAGAATTAATGCTACGCACACCTTTAAATGATGACTTATTTTAGTATATAGATTATTAATGAGATCGGTCAGATCACAACGTTTCTTCAAAACTCCCAACTGATTATCCAATAACGACCAACTGACATCCCAATTACGACGAATGATTTGGGTACTATTTGAGACTCTGTGAGGGACGTGACAAATGACACGTCAGAATCGTTCAACTGAAAATCCGTAAAATCTTCTTGTATGTAATCACACAAATATATTACTTTTTCGATGCGCTCCGAAAAGATTTCATCCCGCCTTTTTATAAGTTCTAAAACACAATGGGTCTTCCCGGTGAAACTTTGACCAAGTATTTGTATTGTACTGGGAACGGGTATGCACATGGGGATAAGATTTTCAAAATCCATTGGGGTAAATCATGATTGTGGTGACGCAAGCAAGCACAAATAAAGACTGGTTTCCCATCACCAATTCCAATGAGTTTTTATTAAGTAATTATTACATTCCCAAATAATATTTATTTCTTTTGCTACAGAAACACTTTGCCTTATTCCCTTGACATGTTTTAGCTTTATTATATAAGCCTAAAGGGTTAAACCCCTTGATTTTATTTACAAATGTAGTAACCAATAAATCATTGTGCATCCTATTTCTACTAAATTTGCCAATAAACTGTTTATACGAATGTCCAATTCCCATAAAATAAAGAAAGGCAACACAGTAGTAACCACAGGAATTACTGGAACTACTTTGCAGTATTTTACAATTTTCTTTGCCTCGGAAGTTTGACGTGCTGATAAGTTTGAATAGGTTGCCCAAAGGAGTCAAAGTAGTAGCCGCTTTCCGCAGTTTTTATAAATACAGCTATCCAGTGTTCACCTGCATATCATATACGAAAAAAACATACCGTCAACCATCAACAGTAACGACCGCGGGGTAGTTTTATAAAAGTAGGCATTATATGTAGCATAAGCGTTAAGCTATACCTGATTCAAAGCCTCTGGACGTATTAATTACCAAGGCCAGAGGGAAACTTTCAGACGATAAAATGGGATTTACATTATCAGCAGAGCAGACCACCACGGGAATATCAACAACTTTGGAACCATAAAGAATGTTGAGAGCACGTTCAATGCTCGACGTGTTCATTTGGGATACAGTAGAATTCAGTCAACTGTGACAAGCCTGTTTTTGTCAATCTCCACGCACTGCTGACCCAGATTGTACATAAGTACTGAGGTGTTCTGCTTGAGGGCTTCAGAAAATCTCAGAGATATTTTCATTTGCCCACTCTTATTGAGAGAGAGACTGTTGGACGACAACGGAAGTAATTCAATGCATGTAAGCGCATAACCTGTGGAGAAATAAAGGAAAAACAAATAATTACCAACAGTAATAATTATATATTTTGATAGCAAGACTTGCATGTGTTAATTTCTATATGTACGTATTACTTTATTATTTGTAAGCGGTTTACCCTTTCTCCAATTTTCAATGTTTATGCCGTTGCCAACAATCTGTGATGCAGCTAGTCTCCTCAAGGACCTTAATGCAAGTGTGACGTCAAACACCCCTGCTTCCCCGTTTTGAAAGTCATACGTAAATTCTCTTGATTCTTGTGTGTCGTTGCTCCACTGGAAGGTCGCGCTAGAAATACCATGTTGTTCAAAATTAAAAGGGCTAGATGACAGCTTTCCAAGGTATGCTGAAGTCGGAACGAATCCCAGGACAATGCACTTTGGTAATCTGGGCAGTATAATGGCGTCAGAGTGATATGCCGAAAGACCCGCTGCTATATTAATGCACTTGAGCTCGGCGGCTGGGCATGGCAATTTAAAGGTCTTTCCCTCATTCAAAAGTCTTCGGTGCAATTGGAGAACACCATTTGAAGCCACTTTTCGACTCATAAACAAGGTAGCCTTGTTTAGAACTACACTGTATGGACAACCGGAAATAAATGCTTTAACGTCGGTTTTGCAATCGAGACAAAATTCTGGATTGGACCTCCGAAGAACTATTTTCAGTTCGGTCATTGAGGGGACGTAGCGCTGCTGCATAAACAAATTTGCAGTTATATTGCCACTGCAAACAAATTGCTGTGAATTTTTGGTAATTTCGTATCGCTTCTTAAACCCAGCATCACTAATTGAGTAGTCATTCAACGTTTCGTCAGGGTAATAAAAACTATCTTTAAGTCTGTCATTTTTTTCCTCTGGGCTAGTGGACAACACTTTGTGAAAGTACGCTAAAAGGAGTAGTTGTTATAGCTGTCAAAAACCTGAACGTTATTCAGAAATACTTGCACATTACTGAAAAACGCGTCAAAAAACAAATTTGTTGGACAGACCAAATCTGTTGAGTCACAAACGTTTCCATCACTCCTCACTATTTTTGCTTTAATCTTAAGAAAACTGTCAGCCAGGTCAAAGTAGCTGCTAGAGTCCCCACTGACTACAAATTGAATTGGTTGGTAATTATCTGTAAATGATTCCACAGGGTAGTATGGAACATAGTCAACACTATTTAAAGTACTGACGTCTGTAGGGAAATTTTGAAACGGCAACAGTTCACTTCTAATGGATTCTTGCGAACCGGAAAATACCGTTGGATCTTCTTGAAACACGGAAGTCTCCATATTAACGGGCGTTACTTAACGTTTCGCGCAGTTTCTTTTAATTGCTAATTTTCTTCTGCGTCTTGCCCCACCGCTTTGCACTGGCTTTGGATTTTTCCTCTTTCTCCTCGGGACTTTGGGTTTACGCTTATGCACACGACCGCCAACTTGTTTCCGTCTACGTCGGTGTCCAGAAGCGGATTGCCTACGCGACTGAGTCAAGGGCACAAGATAAGAAGATGAATCTGTGGAAAGTCCAGTGCCCCCGCCCAGGCCCGTAATATGGGTGTCAATTCGACCACCCACTTGGTAATTAATTGTATTGTCATCGTCGACGACGTGAGGAGGCTCCAAAGTGCAGGCTTCGCTGCTATCGTTACACAAAATATCTCTCATTTTAATATTTTGGTCGCAAGTGCTCTTAAGAACTCGTCTAAGAATCTCACGCGAAGTTTCTGCACTACATCGCTTGTCAATCCCAAGTAAACAACTGGTTCAAAATTGATTGTGATTGGCTCATTATAGTTTCCACTTGCTAAATCCAAATCTCTGAGAAGGGGGAGAGTGAAATTGCCATAGTATTGATTTTGAACACAATCAGCTATAACTAAAAGCCTTTTGGCGTCCCCCGCATCTTGAGGTGGAAAATAAATGCCCTGATTGTCGTCAATAAAATTTTCTTGGCTTTCTTCCGCAATAATATCTTGAGAAACAGTAAACCGTGCTCCTTTCCTAAATACAGCATTTTCGGCGATTCCAAAAAAATTATTCAACGTCGACGAAAGCAAAATTGTTGCATACGGTGGTAACTCACGCACAAATATTTTGCCATTTTTTATTTGAAAGGTGATATCATATTCCTTAAACTTTTGGGCGCTGAATGTCTTATTAATTTCTAAAACAACATCGTCCGCGTCCCTGCTCTTGGGCTCTTTCATATAATACAGCTGTCTGCTATATAGACCGAACGTAAAGTATAATCTCTCGTACTTTGCAATGGTTTTCAGAAGAACGTCACGTGCCTCATTTTCACTCAAGTGTATCCCTATATGAAATTTAACAGTAGAAAATCCCAACGCATCAGCAACTTTTGGAGGGATGTAAACAAACTGGCCTGATTTTTTGGTAAAGCTTTTAAACTCCAACTGGGTTTTTCCATTAGCTAACAGTGTAAATTCCAAGTCATATCCGTTTTTATGCAAACTCGCATTGGCCGCACTAACGAACGAGTGTAGGTTCTTATGAATTACAAATTTGTGAGCATACAGCGATTCAAATATGTTGTCAGCATATATAATATTTTCTGAAGCGGTTTTATCACTCGAAAATTTGACCAATTCAAGGTCAACATTCTCCCCCTTTGAAAATGATTTGCTGAAGGTACTTTGCTCACAGGTTTCCTTTGCATTACTAGAACCCAAATAAAAATGCAGTCTTTCAAATCCCAGGACCTGGGCTAGTTTATTTGGAATTCTTAGGTGTTCGTCTTGCCCTAGTTCCCCAACTGTTATATCGACCAACAATTCCGTTTCGGGTAGACTTGCTATTATAGTTGAACCAAACCGGAATTTTGTTATCCTTAAATGTGTCATTAAATTTCCGATGAATGACATGAGGTCATCACCCAAAACTTCTTGAGTGAATTTTCTTATTACCGGTGACTGAATATTTGGAAAGAGAGGCGGTTCTGGAGGATCATTTGGCGGTACTGCTGGAATTGGGTTAGGTTGAACTTGGCTTGGGTCTCTCAATGTAAATCTTAGGCTGACCAGACCAATTTCATATGCGTTTTGCGGGCAGAGCAGTGGCGTTTTAAACGTCGCAACTAAATTATTAGGAGTCGAACTTTCGTTCATTTTGCTGCTCAGGGTCATCCATATTGGCTTGTGGTCGGGAAGTATGTATGTCCACATTCTTGTTTTCCAAAACGTCCTGGTTTGTCCTTGGCGCCTGTTCCTCCACCAGTGACAACTCTTCAAAATAAAATTTTCCTTGGAGTGGTTCCGCGGTCCTCAAAGTTACTAAGCTATATGTATACGGATGGGTATTATGTACAGACCCCACTTCAAATATCTCTCGGGAAAAATTCTCGCTGTATCCTGTATTCAAATTATATAATTTAATCTTAAAATACGCGTGCATAGCTGTATTTAAATGTAAATAACTGCTGATATACATGTAAATAATAGCTAATTAAAACATTATAGATTACCTTTTTCAAAAATGATCTTATGTCTTCCAATGCGGACCTTATCACCAACTTGGAGCCGAGAAGGCTTTCTGGGTAAAGACTGTTCCTGTATATACTTTTTATACAATTCCCACCACACATCAAAGTTATCTTCAACCTTGACCGAGGCAGGAGTCCTTTTGATTGAACTATGTACCGTGTGATTGTAACTCGTGACAAATTCTTGGAGTTTGTCGTCAAATTTAAATGTATTATTGTGTGTCAAGTAGCGCTGAATTCTTGTAAATAGGGTTCTAATAAGTCGCTCAGCCGGACTACTCTTAATTGGAGAAGAAGTAGAATATGCCACAATTTTATTATCGTCCAGAAAGTTTAGAAACGCACGTGACCGGAACTCGGTTCCTACAATTTAACAACATTTCAACACTATGTACATTATAGTTATAAGCTTTACTACAAAATATTTGCCGACAAATGGCTGACCTTCGTCTGTCCACAAATAGTCTGGTTTAGCAGGGCTCGCTTCTTTTAGGATTGATTTAAATGCTTTGATGACATGCTCCGAGCTTTTTGATTTTAGCATTCTACAGTACGCATACTTACTTAAAAAATCCATGCATATAAATACACATTTATTACAGTTGTTATATGGAACCCACTTGTCCGATAATATTTTTAAATCAGCTCACCAAGTGGAATTTATGAGTCCTACTTGAACGTTTCGCCGCCTAAATTTTCCTTTAATTGGTTTATGAAGACTGTAGCTTTGAATTGTTTGGAGTTCCGCTTCAACTGCTTTCTTATCATTCCATTTTCTTCGCTGGCGTAAAAACCCTTATTTCTCCAGAATTCATTTAATAGTTTTAAGCACCTTTGTAAAACTGTTCTTTACTTCTTGAGGGCAATTTGTATTGAGAACAAATGTTGCAAAACAAGTTTCACACAGCCTAATAGAGTCTTGTAGAGCAAATTCGTACACAATAATGCCTTTACACAGTTGCTTGTAATCCGAATAGGTCTCTAAATGGAACTGACGCTCTGTAATATCCTCTTCTAACGAGTCACTTTTACAAAACTGGCATTTAGAGTTCCAAAAAGACTTGAACTTTTTGACCCAATAGGCGGGAACAAACGCCTTATCTAGTTTTGAACTGCCACTAGAAGACACTGCGAGTTCCCTAGATGTATTGTAAATCTCAGAAATTGTTTTTTTAATTAAAAGTATTGTTGAACACCGATTACAATACTGTTTGGTGTCATGTACTTTCAACCTAACCATATGCCTTGCTTTTAAATTATACAAGTAACTAAAACGGCAAGAGTGGCATTTCAACTGATTTACTTTCATGATTACCTTTGTGCGAGAATATAGCAAGCTAACTGGGCAGATGAAAAGACCTGACTGATGTGGTTGAGGGTCATGTACACTCGTATATACGCTTCCATACAAAATGTGTGTTAACAACGTTTATTACAACGGTTATAAAAAATACAAATATATCAAATAAACGAAATACATGGCTATAATGACTACGCTGTTACCACATGGCACTCGAAAAAAGGCAACGAAGCCTTGGAAAGTCATATAAAATTCATTACGTCAAGCGCAATAGATTCACAAAGAGTTACAAGACATTTGATAATTCATTACTCTTTTAAACAACTATACAAAAAGAAAAAAGGTATCAACGACGAAATAATTGACGCAGTTTTTCAGTTGCAACAACTTTGGCTTGTCGTGGATGAGCAACTCGACGGGGACTACGGTTCACTTCCTCAACCGGCATCGGATTTGCAGGAGGGACTTATACGTCTTGAGCTAACAAATCTCCTACACCATTATCGTGGTCAGCGACCGCTTCTGGATCATTCAGAACCAGCAAAGCTGGCTGATTTGCCAAATCTTGGGGAATATTCTGAAATGCTGGGTCAAGCAATGGATTCCCGCGAGGCCTAAAGACTTGTTGGTCCAGCTGCTCATTGTAGCGGTCAGCACGGACTTGTTTACGACGGAGCTGGTCAAGCGCGTCATTTGCAAGATTTGCTCGTAGTTGATCCAAAACTGTATAGGAACAAAATTTTTATTAATTATGTATCTACCTAAAAAGATTATGACATTGCATCACATTGGCGTATTGTATTTAAGTATATTACCTTGACGCCCAAGAGCTACGTCCTCTGCATCCCCTTCTTGCTGAATCACGTCCTCAAGCCATGCTCGAATGGTGTTGCGTCGAGCGTATCTGTTGTGAGCAGGGAAGAACCCACGAACTCTGGCAGCTTCCTGGTCGTTCACTTGGGGTCTGTACTGTGCAGAAGCTCGTCTTTGCAGAAGCCAGAATACAGCAAACCCAATTGCTCCGAATAAAATTGCTCCAACAACACTAAGTGCACCTGGAAAATTAACTGTAATTTGAAATTAAAATATTTATTTTAAGCCATGGGTAATAAGGGATTTACAACAATGGAGCTGACGCAAGGACTAACAAGGAGCGACAAGGACCAACAAGGACCAACAAGGAGCGACAAGGGCCAACCAGGAGCGACAAGGACCAACAAGGAGCGACAAGGACCAACAAGGAGCGGCAAGGAGCGGCAAGGAGCGACAAGGAGCGACAAGGACCAACAAGGAGTGACAAGGACCCACAAGGAGCGACAAGGACCAGCAAGGAGCGACATGGACCTACAAGGACTGACATTGGTATTGACAACAAGATTAATAAACAACTTACCAGTAACCGACCAATCAATAATTGCGATTTTTCGCACGACCGTGCTCTGGCACTGAGGATCTCCACACTCGGCTGGAGATCGGGCAATTCCGAGAACTTCCTCGCCAATTTCAGCAATATCCCGTACGCATTGCCCCGCCTGCTGGAACAGTATTCCCCAATTACAATTTGGGTTTGTGGTACAGTCACTGCAGGAGCGCAGCAAGTTACATACTAAAATATTTAAAAAATTATTTAGTTAACACAATTACACTTTTACACTCAAACACAAGCGAATATTTACATTTGCAGCCGCTACTTACAATTATCCATGACCACCAAAAAAACAAGAAACAATAACAACAATTAATAAAACTCAAAAAAAAATAGGCTACAAGAGAATAATTAACAAGTGTCTACGGTCAAGCAACATACACAAAAGAAGTGAGCCTAGTAAAATGAAGCAAAGCGGAACGTTAACAACGCATTACGATCACGTTACGACATTACAATACCTTTGTGAGAGCCAATTAACGCCCGTCTTCACTCCCGTTCCTTAAGGCTCCAGGCAGAACCAATCCGAACGCACCTTCAACGCCACCATAACGTTTACCTGCAACTTGATGATGCTTCGTAACTAATGGACGATTTTAGTATTTAAAGAATTACCAATAATATGCTTAATATGTCATGCTCACATATGTCATATCGCATACGCAGCTTTAAAATGCAGTATATGCATAATGGAATTACATATATATATAATATTAAAAACTACTGGATGATATATCGCATATGCCATTTTAATATGCAGTATACAAATAATTTAATACTACATATGTATATGGTATTAAAAATCATAGGATGCGCTGAAGCGCATCAAACCTATTTGAGATTTTTGCTGAGTCATTCAAGCTCTCAGTTTTGCATCGTCTTTACTCTTCTCTTAAGATTTCCTTAAGTTCCCACTTTACCGAATATTTAGAAGTTTTAATTTCACTTAGGTTTCAGCATATATCAAGGCGAGATAACACGTATTTTTTACGCTTGAACCGTCCCATAAAACAATCTGCAAGTACCGGGCGCGGATTATTCTTTAATTTTCATTTTGTCCATTCAATATTCGATTAAATGAAAATGACATGCTTCAATAGCCTACATATATGCCTATAATTCTACAACGGCTGAGCCTACCTATTTTGTAGGCTAGGTTTTAAGTGTATGTTCTTGCACCCTATTTTGCCTACAAGCCTCTTTAATAAAATCCTTGCACCCTATAAATAGCCTACAAATAGGCCTATAGGTAGGATAGGCGGACACCTTTGACCCAACTACAAGAAAATTTAATTTTCGCGACTGTTCTGACAGCCATAGCTGCTGGAGAAGCATTGTATATTCCCTGGATCGTGCTTACCTCAAGTAATGGTGACTACTCATTTGTATTAAAGCGAAGGGAGTTTCCTATTAGAGCAAACTCTGCTATGACCGTTAACAAGTTTCATGGACAAAGTTTCGAGAAAGTTGGTATTTATTTGCAAAATCTGTTTTTTCGCATGTTCAACTGTATGTTCCTTTTACCAGGGGTCAGTCAAACGAAAATATAAAGGTAGTTGTAACGAATATGGCAGAACAAGGCGAAATGATGGGCAAAGGTGAAGGAAAGTACATAAACAATTGTGTATTTAAGGAAGTTTTGTAACGTGTGACGTGACATTTTTAATAAAAATAAAATGTATTCAAAATCATGAGGAATATCTAACGAGAGTTCAATTTCAAAACATTTCCAAGCAAGAATATTATTATTACTAGCGGAAAACCCACTAGCATGCGTCGTACTCTTTTTAAGAAAAACCCTGCAAACCACCGACGCAGGCGGTGGCTAAACCGCTAATTATTATATTTTAAAACAAATTTTAATACTAAAGCTCTATTATAGATTATAGTCTTGACACACTTATGGCTTCAAAATCTTATATCAAGCAAATAGCTGCACAGCTCACAACGTTCGTTGCAGTGAATCTGTTACATAAGAAAACGTTCGGCCACATGTACCACATATTAACCTCAATGCACAATAGTCCTATCGTCACCTTTTTGAGACTTTTAGTTATTATTGTTAAGATTGTTTTTGAGTATCATTTTAGGGATTTTTAAATTGAACGATACGCCTATGTGGAATACAATTATACACAGGAGTAAATATTAGGTATAATTTTATAAAAATACCCGCAGCCAGAGAAATATTCTCATCCGACCACTTATTGTAAGTCGAGTTCCAACAGTAAGAGAATGGTTTCAATAAATATAATTAGCATTCAATAGGTGTGTACTCCGCAAGTATGAACATTAGATATGTTAAGACATTAGTATAAAAGGAGAATCAAAGGTGTGGAAAATACATGAAACTTATTAATATATTATAAAATACAAATACATTTTCAGAAACCTTAAAACACAAATATAAAAAACAAATACCAGAAGTAACTTGGTTAAGATACATAATAAAATACAACTTTCCCCAGTAATTTTGGCAAGATACAAAATAAAATACTTTGCGTCCAGCAAAAACCGAAAATACGAAATGATCAAATTACTCGAGTAAATTGGGATTCTTTCCTTAAAATATTTATTTAATTTCTTCGTTTCTGCAATCATAAAAACATAAATGCTTACTCCCATTTAATTTTAGGGCCATCAGGATTTTATATCAAACAGATATCTGTAACTTCACCGTTCACATTATATGGTGCAGTGAATCTGTTTGACGACAACAAAATTTCGAGCGTGCATATTTATTTCATAGATAACTACATTGCAGTTTACTCAGTCTCGGCTTCGAGTTGTTGAGTAGACGGGGTTTGCAAAGGGCTGGTAGTGTTTTTGACTTCGATTTTTCACTGATTACGAGCAACGAACATACATAAATGACACATCCTGGAAGGATACCAGACAATTGCATCTTCCGCTTTTTTATTAAGTCATTTGCATGCTTTGACCTTATTGGATCACCTTTAAGTTCATGTTCGTATTTTTTTTAAATTAAAGAAAATACTTTGAGAAATCAAAACACTTAACGTAACGGCAGCTTGCATATGCATATGTGTAATGTATGTATGAGCTAGAGAGAGCAGCAAATGCTGAATAGCACCCCGTACATTATTACTGTAAACAAGCTGCAGCTGCTATGCTAATTTTCAATAAAAGTTCAATAATTTACCTTCCTCAACATGCCTGGTTGCCCAATTTATGGTTTGCAATCAAATTATACAGATATGCACATTTCCATCATTCTTATAAACATTCTAGCCCTGGAAAATATATTTGACCGCCGTAACTAATTAGCAATAAATAAAATTACATACTATAAGCTATAAGTATTAATGTAATTTCGAGAATATTCTGATGAGTTGTGGTTGGAGCTGAATTTATCCAGAAAATAACATCTTCATCAAAACCGTATAAATTACGATGATTGCGCCCAAAGCATCGTTGTACCGCTGTAAGTAAAATTATCTGTCGTTGATTCTTTGAAACCCACAGGGTATATCCAAGCGCTTGCTCTTTGCAATGTCGCTAAAATTACTGTAAAGGACTAATCTTTGAGCTTCTAAACCAAAGCTGTGCTCAAGTACAAGAATTACTTGACACGTACCAGGTCGGGTCAAGTTCGGGTCAAGTTCGAGTTGAGTTTTTAAATGTACTTGATAAATAGTGTCAGGTACAAGTAAAAGGGGAATCCAAACTTGGTAATTCAAGTCAGGTAAATTGCAAGCGCAGGTTGAGAAATTAACTTGCATCAAAATATCTTGCAAGCGCGGATCTGAGCTGATGAAATACCTGTACCCGAACGTGTAAATGTAAGTATTATTTCAAGTATTTCGAGTCTCAATAAAACGATTTTTCAAATGCCCTCTCGGTTCGGTCATACTTTTTCCCGAGAACGAGTTGATTTCGCGCTCATAATGAAAACGTTACCGACTCATTAAGCACATGCATTACGCACACCACAACCTTTGGAAGATACGGACTAGGCGAGGGTTCAGTTTGCTTTCGGATTCACACTTGGTATCTAGTACCGACATTGTAAGTACAATTATTTTTTCAACTACAAATGGATGAGTTCCTCGTGCCCAGAAATTGTAGAACTAACAGAAAATGGTTATTCTGCGAAACTGGAGATTGAGAGGTAACGTTCAATTGCCCATCAACATTCTACATTTTTTGAAGGAGAGAATCACTCTGAATGTAATTACTGCATTATTACTCATAATTTTTAATTATTGGATTTTTCATAAATGGTGTTCGCTTCTTCAAATATCGTCTGTAAGTGTCATCAGACACTATTCGCATCTGAAGCTGAGAGCTACTTCGGTAGTACAAAGTATACTTGGGGAGACGTAATAATAGCTGCAGCAATCAATTTGTTTGTATTTATGTAGAATAAATGTGACCACCTCTACGTAACTTCTTAATTACAATTTTTTATATTATTAAAATATTCACCACAACTTGTTTCGTAAAATGTAGTTTTCGTTGTGTTACAGAAATTATGGTATGAAGTTTTATATTTTTAAAAATTACTTCTAATACTTGAAATTCAAGTTCGGGTTACACAATTTTGGAATTGAATTGCAGGAACTATTTCAAGTTCAGGTACCTCAAATTATACTTGGCTAAAATTACTTGAATGGTCAAGTACTTGATAAGATTCAAAATACCAAGTTCGTGTCCATGCAAATATATACATACTTACTAGTTTAAGTGCAGGTCAAGTTCAAGTTCGGATCCTGAATTTATTAGACCCGAACGCAGCTCTGTTCTAAACTCTTCTGTCTGATAGAATTTGGTATGTTATTTTAATATTTGCGATAATTTTACAAGCGTATACAAAATTTTCTTTAATTTTATTCCAGACAAGGATTATAGGGGCACAGCAGCGTACGAGGGTGAATTTCTGTGGCATGTCGAAATAATTCTTGGGAAAGAAATCGCACAGGGAACACAATTAGCGGCTCTAACTACGATGCGACCATTTTTATTCCACGCGGGCTTTTGACAGCATTGCTTTAACGACTCCGATCCTGGCGACCAAGTTCTCGTCTTTCTTGGATCAGTCTTCTAAAATTTATATATCGGCCAAGCGCTGTATCAAGCACGACAGTTTTTACAGTCCAGTTATGACTGCTAACGATATTGCCCTGGGCGAGCTCCAATATGATCTTGATTTCAGTGACCGCATCGTGTCTTCTATATTTTGGTTTCATGAGTTTGAATGCAGTTTTTAATTAAAAATGAAAATTGTTAAGAATTAGACAAACTCTAATCCCTTTGTTGTAACAATTTGTTGATTATAATATAATGGTATCTTTCCAGGTATAATTCTATTATTTAGGGACTTCCGCGTAAGGGCTACTGGGGAGTGTGTCCAAATAGCTTCCTTTACAGGAAATACATACATAGTTCTCGTCCTTCGAGTGTTATCATCACTAAAATGCGGGTGACAAGTGCTTTTCTATCCGCATCACGTTTCCGTTTGCAATTATCGCACTTGAAATTCCCTGGAAGGACTGTTTACAAAATAGCAAGATTTATTTAGCGTTTGTTTAAACTTTTCTCAGAATTATTAACTTCAAGTAAACTTCTTGAAAGGCTTCTTCGCTCTCACGTATAAATAGGAAGCAAGAGGATTCAACTGGGGTCAATAATGGGGTATTCGGTGCGATCATTTTTAGTCCACGCTGGGTGTGAATTTGTCCAAAAAAATTTGTTGCGTCTGCATCAAAACCACATCAATTACGACAAATCGCATTCCTACGGTGGATTTTGCGAAAACATTTTTGGTATAAAACGACAACGTTTTGCAGAGTAGATCAAGCACATCCAACCGTAACGTCGTAACATGAAGTCATTTACTCTTGCAGTCGCTGCCTTGGGGCTCTTGTCCTTGGTATCTTCCCACGTAATTTACCCCAACTGAATGAGTACTTTGTGGATACAAGCTATATGTAATTACACAAATTTTCGATACAAATTAAGGTATTGGGAACAGGTATAGATTTTGAATTTTTTGGGTTGTACCTGGCAGGAACAGACACAAGTTTTCAATATACCTGGATCTGGTAAATTCGTACATGAAAATGTGGGTACTTTTATGTACAGAAATCCGTCTTTCGAGACATCTAATGTAGCCTGTGGCTCTCTCTCTCCGACCTAAGGGTTTATATCGCTATACAGCGTGTTTTCAGAAGAGCATCGTAATTTAAAAAAAAAAAGCATACGTTTATGCAATAGAGATGTTTGATTATCTTCTTAGCACAATGTGCCAGCAATAAGTACGTGGAATTCCAATTTTACTTGTGATTCAGTCAAAATGTCATCAAATCATATTTTGGTTCTGGAGGGTGACTCAGAAGTGGAAGATTTAATTGAAGATGGCAATAGCTCAGACGATGGAAGATCTCTTCGATCAAATATATACGAACATTTCCATTTAAAAAGTTACGGGAAAAAATGTCGGTGCATACGTTGCGTTGAATTTTTATTTTTAATTCAACTAAGGAAGCTAATGGTAAAGATGAGGAGATTTGCTTTGCTGCTGCTACGGCCTGTGATTGTGATAAACTAAATAAGTGGTGTTCTGATAGAAAAAACTTTTTCAGACGGTTCCGATCTTTTAACGCTAAAGCGACTTTCAGTGAATGGTGATACAATCAGGAAATGCTTTTGCCTTAAAGCATGGCATAGGTTGAAATCTGCAGATTTTAGTTCTATTAAGATGCCTAGTACTGCAAAAATAATGACTGGACGCAGAATTGTATCCAATTTATAATTGCTATGATGACTGGTTTGAAAAGACCTTTAAATAAATGTGAGACATAATAATCATTTACAGTAATTATTTTTTAAGTACCTGATTGGGTACAGGTACGTAGAGAAATGTTTCAGGTACAGGTTCATATTTTGGGTACATTTTGGGTACGGATAAAATTCAGGTATGTACAGGTACGCACTACGTAAATAAAATTCAGGTCCAGGTACCAACATTTATTACTTATTGGGTATTTATAATCAGGTACGGGTGTAGGTACGATTTGCCCATTATTTGGGTCCAAGTCCAGGCATAACATTTTTGGACCCATGCGATGCACTGTTTCCAATTACCCGTTCCTTCATCGTTCCGTAAAATGAAGCCTTTTGAATATTTACCCTTCCTTCAAATCCTGCTACAGTCTTTCCTTAAGCCTCCACAAAATATTTAAATGCCCTTCATGCGTTACCTTCCTTCCATGTTCATTTATTTATCGCAAATATTTTAACGCAAGTCACAAAATCAGAGCTTTAAACTTCAGAATGCTTACCGCTGAAAAACTAATAATCAGTTTGCAGTAAACTGAAATTATTGCACATTGTCAGTAAATATGTATGTACTTACGTACAGTGACGGTAATAAAGTGCTTACATGCTCCGGGTATCATGCTACCATTGTGAGATAAATGTTTCTAGCATAGCATTAAGCAGGCCAGCCAGAAAAATGTTTTTCTAGCTGGCGAGTCGAAATAATTCTTGAAAAAGAAAAAGCACAGGGAATAGTTAGCGGCTCTAAATGCGGTGCGATCATTTTTAGTCTACGCTGGATTTTGACAAGCAGCACATTGACTACCCAGATCCTGGTGACCAAGCATTCGTGTTTCTTGGATCAGTCTCTCCTAAAATCTATAAATCGGCCAAGTGTTATACCAAGCAGTTTTCAAAGTCCAGTTATGGCTGCTAACGGTATTGCTCTGGTCGAGCTCCAATACGATCTTGATTTCAATGACCGCAACGTAAGTCTTCTTTATTCTGGTTTTTTTTGTATGATTGCAGTTTTTAATTAGAAATTAAAATTGTTAAGAATAAGACTAATCTAATCCCTGGAAGGAGTGTTTACAAAAAAACATGATTTTTTATCGTTTGTTTAAATTTTTCTCAGAACTAATAACTTCAAGTGAACTTCTTGAAAGGCTTCTTCGCACTCACGTATAAATATGAAGCAAGAGGATTCAACTTAGTTCAAGAATGGGGTGTTCAGATCCGCCATCTATATTCAAATTTTTGCTTGCATCAAACTTTCTTTAGCAGATGGAAAATATCTGCTCGAGATCTCAAGGGCTATTACACAAACACTCAATTTAAAAACTAAAACTTTTGAAACGTTCGGCAGTGCGCACGGGAGCCTTTACTGTTAATCCCGAATATTTTGTTCCCACTGAAAGCAGAAGAAACCACGAAATATTGCACTACTTCTAGTTTTATTAAGATTAAATAACAAAATTGAATCAGCAGCTTATATGTTTGAATAAAATGTCAATCAACATATTGTTTTCATGTGACTTATTTTGAGGTTGCCCCAGCTTGTATACCCTACCGACTGGCGAAACGGAAAGTAAATCCATAGTCGTGGCAAAAGGTTGGGAGTTCACCAAATAGAATGGGGAAGGTCCACGGTCTTTACAGAAGTTTACTCTGGGTGTGATTGGGAACGCAGAATGCCAACAAATGCACACGGATACAGTAATATCACAGACTCGTCGAAGTAACATCACTGGGGATCTGCTGGAAATTATAAGGATGAGAAAATATTATCCACCCGTATGTGTACTTACATGGCGTACAAGGACACCTCTACTGCAGGGTGAAAAGTAGGCATTGGCATACCGATATAGCCATACGATATTATCGTCCATATCGTTCATTTTTCGGAACGATAATTGAACGATAATTCTCGTAAACTTTCAACGATATATCGGTCATTTTCCATATCGTAAATACGTGGCTCAATTCCTCAAATAATGATTCACCCCAACATTTTTATGCAAGTATATTAACTTATTCAAAACATCATGTCAGTTAGCTCATAATAATACCATGTAAATTCCTGGTAGGGCTTCTACTGGGCACAATATTTTTTGTCCCGGTGGCAATTCTGTCCCGTCCCGAAATCCTCGGAAATAGATAGAAGTTAAATTCAACCTGCGAGCCTATCGCTTGCATTTAGCACGACTGACATCGACAGCTTGATTACTCTGCACGTTTTCAGAAATGCTTGTGGATTAAAAAATATAATTAACACAACTGAAAACTGGGTGACTTGGAGAAAAATATGGGAATATCTGCCACTCCAAGCAAATGGTGAGTTTCAAACCTTCGCTGTTTGAGAATCCGCTGGAGCTTAACCTAATTACGCTTTACTTTCCCAAACAGTTACTGGTTCCGAACAAATTACTTGATACTCGTTACCCTTGCTCGATTCTGAAATTCAACAGTTCAATTAATACCTGGTCTGTTGTTTTGAGAACGGCCACCCTTGATGGTCACTATTCCAGAAAACAATTTAATTTATACCAGAGATGCATAATGTAGAGAAAAAAATTTCCCAACAAAAATTTCCCCCAAAAACCAAATAGGAAGGTCAATAAACCGAGAAAACCCGAAATATTAAATAATTTTTTACAGCGTTACTATTTACAATATTGAAAATCTTACTATCTCAGATTTACTTTCTAAGCATCTACTACACTGATGATTTTTTCCCGGGCCCTAAAATGAAAACTTCGGATTTTTGTAAAAAAAATTACATAGGAAATTGTAAACTTTCGCCAATTTGTTTGACTGCCGGGTCTCCCAAATAAACGCTTTTTTATTGCTGGAAAATGTGGGGATTAGTAAAATCTTCATTTTAAAATTTAAAAAAAGCGTTTATTTGGGAGTGCCGGCAGTCAAATCGGGATACATCCGAAACGGGTAGTTTGTATACATATCTAGTTAAGGCGTTGTGCACATATTACTGCCACGCATGGAGTGTATGCGTATACATACGGCCAACATGCAAGCATTGCTTGCTCGCTGTAGTAGACGAGGAGAGGAGGTTCCTGCCAACGTAATACACGGGCAGCCCCTCCGCTGTAAACAGAAAGCCCTATCACGCTCCATTCCGTGGGACCGTGCCGCAGCTCAACTAGTTCCAAATTATTTTTTTAATAATTTTTTATTGGTTGGTTGCAGACTAATTATATTTGGCCTCAATATTATCCACAGTATTTAAAATGTTTGTATTTACATTATATGTACATATTCCAAAAAAATGCTTCACTATGGGAATGGCTGTTCTCAAAAAAACAGACTCACCTTGCGGTTGCCAGTTAATTTTTAAATCGCCAATTACAGATAGGTGACAACATAATTATGAACAGTACCCATTAATATAAATAATATGCGAAAACAGGAGTGTTGGACACATTATCTTTAAACAGCGTCTGGATCAAAACGGTGGAAAAGAAATTCCTGTAACAGAGTCAAAAAAATGTTTTGTGCAAATTATTATTGTCCATTTTCCTATGTATGAACAAGAGGGCTAAAACTTTTGCATCCACATATACAGATACAGTGAAGCTGAGCGTTTGTACTATGACCTCACTAACTTGCATAAGACATACTGGTATAACATTTTAATTCCATCATTTACAAGAGAAGGTTTTTAGAATTTTTTCAAAATTGCAAGCATTCAAAATTGAACATTCAAAAAAGCCGCCAAATCCATAAAATTACTCAACATAGCTCACAATGTTCGCTGCAGTGAACCAGCAGTGAAATTACTGCTTGCAGACAAATTACATGGTCTTTGTGTCCCTCGCTCGATTTCCAAACTTAACGGTTTAGTTAATAAATTGGGACCAACCGGTTAATGTTTTAAATTGCCAATTAGATGAAAAAATAATTTTGTACAACATCAATTAATATGAAATATGTGCAAACACAGGATTGTAAGTCTCAATATCTTAAACATTTTGTACGCACCGACAAGGTGAACCAAAACGCATGCTCCAACCATAGCTCTAGCTTGTATAAGCAATCCTTATACGAATTGTTTTGATCATAACATTTTTACCAGATGACTTTACTTCTATGTTTTCAAAATTACAAGAACTCGATTTGCTCACACTAGAAAGTCAAAGCAGTCAAAATATTCAAGTATTTTATGCATTTTCCCCATAAACTATTGAATTCTGTATATTTTATATACGAAGTAAAAATTATTAAACATATTATAATTAGAACTGTTTTCAACTAGAAAATGTAAAGGGCTAAACTTTACATCAAACATTTCAAAATCTTCAGAGATTAAAAATCATTTTATATGAAGCTTTTGCAGAAAAAATAGTCATCAATATTAATTCTTTCAAAAATATATTTATTTTTGCAAAAAAAAAATCGAATTAAACATTTCCCACGAGAAGACATTCCTTCAGTCGTATGAGACCTTGTTTGACTGCCTACGATTATGCTAATGTTTTTAAAATTTGCAACAAAATTATCCCAAATGTTGCGGAATCAAAAATGACACAACACGACTGCTTCACCAAATTATGTGGGAAGCATTTATTCCGAAACATTTGTTAGGAGCAAGTGTTCATTTGAACCCTGATTAATGAACATTTTGACATGTAATAGTTATATATTAATTACACATGCCAATTAATTTACACGCACCATATTTTTTAGCAACATTCGAAGCCTCAAAAGCAAATTTGCCCACGCAACGTACTTATAATGTAATTTTGAGAATATCCTGACGAATTGTGGTTATTTAGGGTAAGCTGGTCCAGAAAATATGACCTAGACCACAACCGCATCAATTTCAATAATTACGTTACTACACCTGGGTTGTCACAATTTTTTGTATAAAAAGGACAAGTTTTCGCTCAGTTGATCAAGCTCATCGAATCGTAAGGACGAAACATGAAGTCATATACTCTTGCAATTGCCACCCTGGGGCTCCTGTCCTTGGCATCTTCCCACGTCATTCGGGATGAAGTTATTCCCGTTAACTTGCCCGAAGTTTATATTCCTACAGTGACCTACACTGGTCTATCTCCAGCTGCGCAGAATATTACTCCTGTCCGAGATGGTAGTCGACAGGCTGATTTGTGCAATTGCGGACTGTCTACTGCTGTAAGTAAAATTAGGTCATTTATTCTATTAAACCCACGGGTTATATTCAAGCACTTGCTCTGACCTGTCGCCAAAATTACTGTGCAGGAATAATCTTCAAGCTTCTAAACTCTTATCTGATAGAACTATACGTTGTTTAAATTTTTGCTATAATTTTACATTTGCATAAAACATTTCCGAACTTTTTAATTGCAGACAAAGATTGTAGGAGGCGAAGAAGCTGTGGAGGGTGAATTTCCGTGGCGTGTCAAAATAATAACTGGGGTAAAGACGGCGCAGGGCATCTCCGGCTCTGGGTGCGGTGCGACCATTCTTAGTCCACGTTGGCTCTTAACGGCAGCACATTGCTTTGACAAGGCCAAACCTGGCGACCAAGTTTTCGTCTTGGCTGGATCAGTTAATCCAAGCTCCTATATATTGGGCACGCGTTTTATCAAGCATGAGAGTTATCAGCGTCCAATTAAGCTTGTCAACGATATTGCTCTGATTGAGCTGGACAGAGATCTTGATTTCAATGACCGTAACGTAAGTTCTTTCTGTTTGTGTTAAAAATCATAGTGAGAAACGTTTGATTTTGGTGGACATCAGATCCTCTTGAACACTTATAAGCTTAGGAAAGTATTAGGGGTCACAGTTAAAGATGTGCTCAATTAAATACGGAGAAAACAAATGGTGTGCAGCATGTGCCACCTATTGTCAAATATTTGCATACACTACATTTTCTGTAATAAATTGTCACGCTTAGCAGTTAGAATAATAACGTAATAATATAATATAAATATAAAATAATATATAATAATATAGGTTAATAACGGTTAGACATTACAGAACGACTCAGAGACTAGCGCAATTTCGATACACTTTCGATTGTGATACAGTGCCATATAGTTAACCCTAGGTGTCGTTACGGTAGAAACAACTTAATAAATAGTTAATTCCGTTTCCCGTCGTAAGTAGATGCCTGCATGAAATACATAGGACATGCAAATTTGGTGAGTAACTAATAAAAAGTAAAGTCCGTGCTTTTGGACTACGCAAGTAACTCTGCCCCGCATGTTATAACGATGTACAACTTTAGCTCGATAGTTAATTGATGATACTACGTTTAATGGTAGATCGATGAAAGTTTAAAAACCAATAGTGCTGAATTATTATTAGGCCTTAAATCTATTATAAGTCAATCATTAGAAGTTTAAATTTTATAAAGTTACCCGAATCCACATTTCCGCGTTATAATGTCATAATTTGGCTGATTCTCAGATTGCCCCAGCTTGTCTTCCTTACCAACTGGCAGGCCAAACCGAACGAACAGCCACGATCGTGGCATCAGGATGGGGTAACACCAAAGAGAATGGGCAACGTCCTCAAACTTTACTCAAGGTTACTCTGGATGTGATCGGAAACACACAATGCCAAGAATTGCACACGGATAAAACCACAAACTGGTGGCAGCAACAACATTGGGGATATGCTGCTGGGTTTGCGAAAGAGCAAATTGTATCCACTCATATTTGTACCCTCACGCCGTACAAGGACACCTGTCAGGTTCGTTACTCAAATATCTATTACCAGTATTATGTACCCTTACTGTCATCATGAACTGACTATAATCCTTCTTCAAATAATTGTGGATGTAGGGAGACTCAGGTGGCAGCATTGATGAAAAAATTGACGGGAAACATTACGCTGTGGGTGTGGTGAGCTACGGACATGGTTGCGCCCGTAAGGATGAAGCTGGTGTTTATACCCGTGTCTCTGAATACACCTCTTGGATTGAGCAAAACACTGGTAATGGTTCTTTTCGTGACATCTTTAATAAAATTTGGTTAGCAACTTTGAAAATGTTAAAAATACACTTTTATTTCGTTTGCAGGTATTCGCAACTTCTGCAAGGCTTAGACCAAGAGTTAGTGCAACTTCATTGGTCAAATTTGTTCCGAATATTTCCCTCAACCTTCTAATTTGAGGATTTGCAATGAAAATCTTACCTTTGGCATTATTAGTCTATTCTGAAGCGTGTGTATATGATCAAGCAAAACTACGCAACATTCTTTTTGAAAAGTAAAACTTTAGCAAAACAAATCACTAATGCAAAATTTGTAAACAAATATCAAGTATTTTGAAAAAATTAAATGGCATATATCAAATAATATCTATTTCTCGACTAGTTTATTAAGAAGCAATCATTGCAATCCAACATCACCTAAAAATTTTAAATGCATATGGTTGACACCCCAATGTGACATAATTCACGCATTTTTCAATACGTCATAAAATAGTTACATAATAAAACTTAAGCAAAACAATTCACTGATGCAAAATTTGTAAAAAAAATGTCAGGTCCTTTGAAAAAATTAAATTGTATGTATCAAATAAGTTGTATTTCTCTACAAGCTTATTAAGAAGCATTCATTGCAATCCAACATCACCTGAAAATTCTAAACGTTTATGGTTAAAAACACAGTGTGAGATAATTCAAGCAAAATTAATTTGGTTTGCGTAAACATCAAATCATTCATTTTACGACATTATTGAATAAAATTTAAAGAATCTTCGAACTTTGTAGTCACTTCACATTCATTTACTTTTCCTTTGTCCTTTATTCCCATCGGTGGAAGCCTAAACAGGGTATTTTTTGTAAACCCTGTAATGAACCGTGACTCTAAAACCACAGGTGGAACAGATCGAATTTCCATACGTTTTATGCAGTTTGGGCCCGTCCCTGAATTTCTGAATTTAACCTGGAATAATTACCAGGCAGAAGTTACCAGTTCTGGACAATTTTGTATGGTTACCTGGGATGTGAGGATAAAAAATAATTGTGACTAATATTGACTAATATGAGACCAAAAACTAATTGGGACCAATATTGGTCAATCTAAGGTCAAGAGGGTAGCTAGAACCACGTATGATAAATGCATGCCATATACATATGTGTCAATCATGTAAAATAGGATCGAATTTCGAAAATGAAAATGTCTTATGGGATTTAACATTGGAAAACTTAGGTTGGATAGGGCCTTTGCTCACGAATTAGAATTAAAAATTTCTGTGCGATTTCCTGCGCAAACCAGGGCGAGATGGCTCAAACGTTTGGTCTCGAGGGGACAATGGGACCAGTACCTAAGCTCCCACAAAATTTCATTCCGATCCCGAGTGGGTATTGGGCGAGGGTCACTTGTAAGTTACTCCTGGTATTTGTATTTTAAGGTTTCTGAAAGTGTGTTTTATATTATAGCAATAAATTTCACACAAACATAACAAACAAATGATTTTACACGCCTTTGATTCTCTTATTATTCTAATGTCTTAACATATCTAATATTCATATACTTGCAGAGTACACAGCCTATTGAATGCTAATTATATGTATTATTATGGAACTCGACTTATAATAAGCGATCGGATGAGAATATTTAAACTCTGGCTGCGGGTATTTTTATTAAGTTATACCTAATATGTACTCCTGTGTATATATTCGGCGACGACGTATCGTTCAAATTCAAAATCCCTATTATATCCCTATATATCTGGATCCAGAGATGCGCAAAGGAAACAGCCTTCCTTCAAGCCTTCGAAGGCGAAAATTCAGTAAAATTTCCCCCTTCAACATGTCGTAGAATGAAGCCCTCTAAAAAATATGCCTTCCTTCACCCTTCCTTCCAAAATACATACACTCATTTTGGCCTTCAGCCTTCTTGTAAAAATAGCCTTCCTTCAATGTCAAACTACAACCCGCTTAAAAACGTTTTGCACCAACAGGATTCAGTGCAGTGAAGATAGCGGCACACATTGTCAATTCACGAATTGGCTGTATTGTTGCGCTAGCAGCAAAACGTCGTTGCATATGTTATGCTTTCACGTTATAGATATTTCGTGTACCTGGAAGCCTTCACGGCCTTGGAGGGCTAATATTTATGAACCCTTCCTTCACAATCCTTCACTGCTAGTTTTTGTGAAGGCTTCCTTCAGCCTTCAGAAAAAGTATCTCCATCCTTCCATTCCTTCTGCAACGTTAAGAAAGTTACCTTTCCGTCTTCAAGGAAGCCTTCTTGGAAGGCTAGCCTTGGAAGGCTGCGCATCTCTGTCTGGATCAATAAAATTTACTATAGCGGCTACAAGTTTTGAAATATTTTGCAACGGCAAGTTGTATAAACGTTTTTGTGTTGTATTTTTTACTATTATCGAAATTTGAATCATTCAAAGGCAGTGGTCAAATCTTTGTTTTAAAACCCGTGAAGTATTTTTGCATAATAGAGCTGAGTATTTCTAACTTTTGAAAGCAAATGAATATTGCAAAATGTTTAAGGATATTTGAAATCTTCTCTTAGTCCATTTTTTAAACCACGGATTATAAATAATGAATTAAGACAATTGGATTTCTTTTTGGAAAATCAACACTAAAACTTTCTTCTGAATGGATGGTCTTGAATATGTCATACAAACTCCCATGTTTACGCTACAGGATCAATAGTGGTCATATTCATAGTGTATATATGTTTTCAATGCTCATTTTCATATGTTTTTCCTAGAGCTTCCAATGTGTTCAACATTTTTGTTCCGTAGGAAATTCCGTTCCGTTCCGAAACCTACAAATAATATTGTTTCCGGTTCCGTTCCGGCTGTCGGGACATCGTTTTTTTTCGTATAAGTTAATGTTTTTCGTTACAGGTTGTGTTCCGTTCCGTATTATGCTAGTTTATTCTTTCCGAAATATCCCGGAATTTTTCACAACATATACATGAAATGCGTGTACAAATTACTGGAAACTTAATATACATGATATACTTTTAATAGATTGGATGCTAGGGAATGCTATTATTTAATTATATAAAATAATATTTATTAATAATTAGGCCATATAAAAAGAACTACTGTGCAGTATTATATATATTAATTATCAATTTTTTTAGCAATAAATATTTGTAGCGCGTGGACTTCAATGACCTAACAGTTCTAATTTCCTGCAAGCTTGCTTTATTGCTGCTAATAATTTCGATTTCAGAATTTTCATTTCGAGAAAAATCGTCCATGCTCATGTTTATTAAACAAAATTAGTTACTATGTTAATTTTCATGGAAAACGATACTCGCATTACATATACATATGTAGCTTCGCGAGCTTCATGATCATTTGTGTAAATTTAATCTGTGTTCATCCAATTTCGTAATTTCGGCAAAAAACTGCTTACAAGCCAGAGCGATAAGAAATGTGTTTCCATTCTAGTTGAACGATGGCGCGACACTTCAGAAATCGTACCGGGATCGGTTCGGAACGGAACAGAGCAATTCCGCTTTCCGATGACATAAATTATACGGGACATTTTTCGTACCGATGCTCTGAACCGTCCCGGTCCCAATATCATCGGTACAAGCACTCATGTTCCGGTTTTGTCCCGATTCAATGTCGGGACCAAAAAGAATGTTCCGAAATTGTTCCGTTCCGTTTCCGAACACGGAACTTCGGGATTTCGGAAACCCGAAGGAAGCTCTAGTTTTTGCCAAAATGCCGAATATGCCTGCCCAAAATGCCGGGCATTTTCAGGGCACTTTCGGCGTTTTTGCCATTTTAAGGGCATTTTCAGGTTGGCACGCATAAAACCCAGGGCATTTTTATTTTTACAACCCTGGGTCTAGGTGATAGTTTCTGGACAAGCTTACCCTGAATAACCACAACCATTCAGGATATTCTCGAAATTACATCATAAGTAAGTTTGCGTGGGCAAATTTGATTTTGAGGCTTTGAGCATTGCTAAAACCTGTTGTGCCGGCAAATTAATTTGTAATTAATACATAACTAATACATGTTAAAATGTTGATTTCTCAGGGCTCAAATAAACACTTGCAGCTAACAAATGTTTCTGAACAAATACTCCCCCCATATTTTGGTTAACAGTCGTGATGTTAGACGTTTTTGATTCCGAGATTTTTGAGATAATAATGTTATAAATTTAAAAATTAGAAGTCAGTCAAACAAACTCTCAGCCGTCTGAAGTAAAGTCGGAACTTCTTGTGGGAAATGTTTAATTCGATTTTTGTTTGCAAAATATATTTCAAAAGAAATAAATATTGACTCTTTTTTACAGCAAAAACGTTAGTACATAAAATGAATACAAATGTATACCCTGAACATTTTCAACTGTTTAATATAAAATTGAGCCCTTCATGGCATGTAGCTACAAGTCGTTTTATATCGTCGTTTTATTTTTGATCAATTGTCTCGCAATATATTTTATGAATGGATAGTTTTTACATGACACGGACTTGACACGTCGGCCTTTAGTGTCATTTCTTCAGGGCAAGCCAACCCAGAAATGCAGGCATACTGAAATGAACATCGATGTACGACTACTCAGTTAATAACTGAAATATTTATTGTAAGATATTCTTCGGAATCAACCTTACAGTAATTATATTTATGCAAATTCGTACAATGCGCGACAAAGGGTTTCGGTCCTTAAAAATTATTTGTTTAAAAATGTGTGGCATGGTTATCAAAATAAAATCCCTTGAATATTCAAGGTTGACCTTATGAAATAAAATCGAAATTATATGACTTCAAGAACATATACATTGCCATACAATTGTCAGCTTCAGATGATGCATTTTGCTCACACCGTCTGCATGAATATTTTACGAGATATGAAGATGTTTACACTAAAGTTTGTTCATGAGTCTAAGAAATTTTCTATATATGTATATATATGTATATCATGAAACTTTTTTAAAGATTTTTCCCACGCCAATTTTGATAAAAATTTGAACACATGTCTGACGAATTATTACAAGCTGTGCAAAATCTTATATACTGCGCAATAGGGGGCTTGGGGCTTTTCAAATTAAAAAATTTGCTGAAAAATGTAAGTTACGGTCGATACTGTGTTGATTATTTACATGAATAGAAATAGTCCCTTAACTTTGGCTCCTGCTTCCAGTTTAATAATGTATTGAAAAAGTCCTGCAGTATGAAAGTGTTGTCAATACAGTCAAACAAAATTCTTTTTATTTCATGTGATATTTGTTTAAAGCTTATTCAAGGTCAAAAACTGAAACGGTCATTCATTGTGTTCAGAATCTCAAGAACAATGCTAAATTTTGGCACCAGCTCCGGCGTAAAATAGAGCTTGTTGAGAGCAACTTTGGTGGATTTAGAGACTTTGGGCCAGGTATTGAAGCAATAAAGCGTCAAGCTTCATACATGTAAAACATTTGCACAATGAGAAGACAAAAAAATGCAGTATTGCCGGGTTACATCGGTTACAAATCTCATTGTAAGCAAAAGAATCAACAACCAAGCTAATTCCCAGAAATGTGACTATTATTTGGTATACCATTGTTACCCGACTTCAACTTTATTGAAATAATCGAATTAGTCTCGTATCAATTCTTAAATGTCTGAATATTAGCATTCATTTTTGCACTACAAGTATAATTGCATGTTTGTATTGTTTGTAATTACTTGCATGTATTATTGACGGATATACAACTGTTATGAAATTATAGTCCGGGTGACTCGGCATATTAGCTTTATTGAGACAACAGACCCAGTCTAAGAAAGCAGGTTCTCCTTCTCGTAACATATTTGTAGATTTGAGGTCTCCCTGGTACCACACATATATAAATACAAAACAGTTGATGAAAGGTTAGGAGATATACCCTATATATTTAGGATGTTTTTGGTAAGAGTACGCGCCATAAGACAGTCTGGTCTGGTGTGCAACTAGAAGATTTTGAGGGTTCTCTTCAAATGAGAATGTTATTACATTACCAGATTGGGAAAGATTTACTATAAAGTAATTAAAAGAGAATGGTCAGAGGTAATGCATGACTAAACTGGACCGAAAATTTCAGTCCACGTAACTGCGCCGAACCGAACTGTTTTCCCTTGAACTGCAGTCCAAAGGTTTCAATGGCGTATCTATACATATACATACATACACCATGAAATTTACAACTTTATGCCTATAGTAATATTTTTTCTGCACCTTCACAATTGAGTTCTTTTAAAACTTTGACCAAAGGTTTGTTTTATCCTCACAACCTGCTTTAACCGATTTCATGTTTGATAAAAATAACATTATTTAGTGGTTTATTTTGGTCACAATTTAAACATAAAATCAGGAATGGTATTTTATTTTGTTATTTATCTTACTTTCAATCTAAAAGACAAAACCTATCCAAAATGGATCCAACATTTGTATTTTCAGGGTGATGGTATATATGTATATTTGTTTGAAGAAACACGTTGCCTAGATGCGGACAAGAAATGAATTCTGAGTGTGCAAAGTTAACTCATGGTAAATTACGGATAAGTTCATTGATTTGTTTTTTAAAACAAACTATAAAATATTAAAGAGCCAATTTAAAAATAAGAAATATTTGCAGTTATTATAAAATACTTTTCCAAGTTTGTCTTGTCTACAAAGAATAATTCCAAGGAACAATTTAAATGTCCAGATCAAACAATTTTGATACTTGCGTACATTTTAAGTACTTGCAATTTACACGCTTCTCATCCTCAGTCGGGGGCAAGAACCATTATGGTTGGGTCGATTTCCGGAATCTAATTCTGGGTTGATCTCTCAAAGTTGCAATTTTAAAATGAATATAGTGAAACGGCATAAACTTATTGGTATCTGTAGATACCTGAAATGTACCACATCTAAAAGTGTCTAAATATACATACATATATTGGACCCATGGATACGGATACATTCATATGTACCTCGACCTGTTCCCGGAATTTCGTTTATGATTCCTATTGATATTATTTTATGTATAAATTCTAATCGACACCAAAAAAATGAAATGTAGAAATCAAGTTTTGTGATTTAATAAAAAGCTTAAAATTGTAATAAATTATGCTGAAAAAATCAGTTTCAAACACTTTGTAATTACTTGAGTATAAAAATAGATGCTATTCTTTTAATGATACTTGATGGGGAGATAAATTCAGTAGATACAGATTCCTCTTGTCCATATAAAAGAGTTGTGAGTTAAAATGTGTGTATCCCCCCGGTTTGTCGGATATTCCTCTCCAGATTTTTTAACATATTTTCATTGACCTCGGTTTATTTCTGAGGTGGCCGAGAGGGTGATAACCGCTTTGTGTTACCCTGCTCTTAACTATAATGCGCTATACAAGCAATCTTTCAATAATTATCTTTTGAAATTCCTACACTGTAGACTCTCTGCATAATGGCATCCCATCCAAACGAAAGAAGCCGTCCTAAGGACATTTTTTCAAAATTGTATACTTCATCAACTCATGAACAAACTTTAGTGTAAACATCTTTATATCTCGTAAAATATTCATGCAGATGGTGTGAGGAAAATTCATCATCGGAAACTGACAATTGTATGGCAATGTATGTGTTTTTAAATAAGGTCTACCTCGAATATCCAACGGATTTTATTCTGATAACCATGCCACACATTTTCCAAGAAAAATGTTAAAAGACCGAAACCCTTTGTCGCGCATTGTATGAATTTGTATAAATATAATTACTGTAAGATTGATTGCGAAGAATATCTTACAATAAATCTTTCAGTGATTAACTGAGTAGTCTCGCAGCGTTGCTCATTTCAGTATGGCTGCATTTCTGGGTTGGCTTGCTCTGTAGAAATGACACTAAAAGTTGACGTGTCAAGTCCGTGTTATGTAGAAACTATAGACAACTGATGAAAAATAAAACGACGATATAAACTTGTACCTACTATTATTCATTATACTTGGATATAAGGTATAATGCAAACAATGTAGCTAAAAACCGAGGATTACACCAACTAATGCTGTATAGAAATCATTTGCATAGTCGATACCAAACCTGAAGAAAGATTCAAAACAGTGTGGACCCTCGGGCTTGAAATAGAAATTTATTATGTACCGAGTTTAGGGCGGGAAATTAATATTTTTGCCGTATATTGTCGTCGGTAAGTTCGCCAATAAATTATGCAATGCAATACAAACATAGCTGTTTGTTTTTGAGCTAAATATTTCACAACTATGGGATCACAATGCATTAAGTAATAGAAATATTATTGATGTGTATTGTCATATATTGTGCATAGGGAAAACTGTAGTTATTTCAAACGGGATTAAGAAAACTATTCAATAAATTGGTTTTTAACGAGTTCGAACTCAATTTGTTTTCACTGGATTTCCTTCGGATATGGGTCTGAAATTTTACCGGGTCACAGGTGGAAAGTAAAGTTTCCGATGTGAAGCTTCAAACTTTAGCTGTTTGAGAATCCACATGAGCGATACTTAATTACTTTTTACCCCGCTAATAAATTACTGCTCCCAAACAAATTACCTGATGTTAGTGTTCCTCGCTCCATTTAAAAACTTAACGGTTTAGTTAATAGCCTAAAAATTGCCTATTACATGACCAAATTATTTTATGTCCCATCAATTAATATGAATTATATGCAAAAACAGGCTTGTAGGTCTTCTTACGTATTTTAAACATCATCTGGAGCAGAACCACAGCATCAGCAACTAACCAAAAATATAGTATACAAATTACTAATCAATTTTTTATTTTCCTATCTAAAAAAAAGTCAGGGTCATACCTTTTGTACGCACATACATACATACAAAGTGAACCAAAACGTTTGCTCCACCAACTCCTCCAGCTTGTATAAGCAATCCTTATACGAAATGTTTTGATCCCAACATTTTCACCCCGACATTTTGTTTCTCGATCTAGAAAATGTATGTACTATACTATATAAAACTTTTGCAGTAAAAAAGCATCAATATTTATTTATTTTCAAAATATATTTTGCAAACAAAAACGAATTAAACATTTCCCACAAGAAGTTCCGCCTTTCCTTCAGTCGGCTGAGACCTTGTTTGACTGCCTATAGGTTTATGCTCATTTTTTTAAAATTTGCAACAAAATTGTCTCAAAATAATTAAAGAATCAAAAATGTATCAAATCGCGATTGCTTAACCAAAATTTGGGGGAATTTTTATTCCGAAACATTTGTTAGGAGCAAGTGTTTATTTGAACCCTGAATAATGAACATTTTGACATGTAATAGTTATATATTAATTACACATGCCAATTAATTTACACGCACCATATTTTATAGCAACATTCAAAGCCTCAAAAAACAATTTGCCACACGCAACTTACTCATAATGTAATTTCAAGAATATTCAAATGAGTTGTGGTTATTCAGGGTTAGCTTGCTCAGAAAACATCACCAAGACCACAACCCCATCAATTTGATTAATAACGTTACTATACCTGGGTTATCAAATTTTTTTGTATAAAACCGACAAGTTTTCGCTCCGTTGATCAAGCTCATCGAATCGTAAGGACGAAACATGAAGTCATATACTCTTGCAGTAGCTACCCTGGGGCTCCTGTCCTTGGTATCTTCCCACGTAATTCGGGATGAAGTTATTCCCGTTAACTTGCCCGAAGTTTACATTCCTACAGAGATCTACACTGGCCTATCCCCAGTTGCACAGAATATAACTCCTGTCCGAGAAGGTAGTCGACAGGCTGACCTGTGCAGTTGCGGGCGTTCTACCGCTGTAAGTAAAATTATCTGCCATTTATATACAATATATTTAAACGCAGGAGTTATATCCAAGCTCTGTGACCTCTTGCTGAAATAATTACTGTGCCTGAATAATCGTCAAGCTTGTAAAATGTTCTATATTATTGATTTATGCAGATTTAATTTTTCCAATAATTTTACAGGAGAGCATAAAAAATTTCCGATCTTTTTAATTGCAGACAAAGATTGTAGGAGGCGAAGAAGCTTTAAACGGGGAATTTCCGTGGCGTGTCAAAATAATTACTGGGAAAAAGACGGCACAGGGCATTTCCGGCTCTGGCTGCGGTGCTACCATTCTGAGTCCACGTTGGCTCTTAACGGCAGCGCATTGCTTTGATAAGGCCCAACCGGGCGACGAAGTTTTCGTCTTGGCTGGATCTGTTACTCCAAGCTCCTATATATTGGGCAAGCGTTATATCAAGCATGAGAGATATAACAGCCCTATTATGCTTGCTAATGACATTGGTCTGATTGAGCTAGACAGAGATCTTGATTTTGAAGACCCGAACGTGAGTTTTCTTTATTTTGATTTATTGTGTATGTATGAAGTTTTTAGTTGGAAATGAAAATTGCTAAGAATAAGACAAACTCTAATCCTTTTGTTGGAGCGACCCTATATATACATATATAGTAGTGTACGAAAATTGCCGATTATAAACGTATGCTCTTTCAAGGAACAATTATATTATTTAAGAACTTCCGCTTATGAGCTCCTGGGGAATGTGTGCAAATAGTTTGCTCCATATAAGAAACTACGTAATAAGAGTTCTCGTCTATCGAGTTTTATTACTATCACTAAATTGAGGGTGAAAAAGGTTTTCTGTTTGGTTCGTTTGTAATTATGGCACTTTTTATATTCCGGTTATTTAAATTGCTCCCAGAATTATTAACGTATAGGGAACACCAGTTTCACCACATCCAGCGTTGAATTACGATTCGAAGCCGTTATTTACTTTCATTCGATTTGAGAGGTCTCTTCACCCTCACGTATAATTACATAGAAAGTGAGATGATGCAACCTAAGTCAAAAGTAGGGTCCACAATGCGCCACTTACAGTCAGATTTTTGCATCACACTTTCTTTAGCAGCTATATAACCGCTAGATAATCTAAGGACTATTAAACAAACACCCGTATTTTAAAAACTAGTACTTGAAACGTTCGATAGAGCAAACGTGAGCGCTTGTTATCGATGTCATCCTTATTATTAACGAGCACTACCTGCCCCTGTACTTATATCTCCGCGCGTTACTGTCAAAATAAGAGCGCACGATTTGGGCATACAATAAGTAAACATGGCAGGGCTTGATTCGTAAGCCGTTTAGCTTTTAATTTCTGCATGTACAATAACCCTTCCAAGAAATTGCCTCTGTGAAGCGAATGGCTTGTACTAGTTCCTGTTACGCTACAGTAAAACAACGCGTCCTTTAATTCTAATCCTCAAAATTTTGTTCCCGCCGAAAGCAGATGCTGCGTGAAATAGTGCACGCAGTTTGTAATAAATAACTTTCATATTTTTTCTTTAAAATTAAATACGTGCTTGCAGATTACAGTAGTTAACCTGTCCAGTCTGCTATAACGCTTTAGAACTGTACCCCGATAGTTTTGTCATTATTAAATAACAAAATGGCGGAATCATTACCTTATTTTAGCTATTAGCAGTTTATATTTTAAAATAAAATGTCAATCAGCAAGTTCACGTAATAATTTTTCCATGTGACTCACTGTCAGATTGCCCCAGCTTGTATCCCTTACCGACTGGCAGGTCAAACGGAACGAAAAGCCACGGTCACGGCATCCGGTTGGGGTAGAACCACAGAGGGAGGCAAAGGTGTCCAATCTTTGCGCAAGGTTCCTCTGGATGTGATTGGAAACACAGAATGCCAGGAAATGCACACGGATAAAACCACCAACTGGTGGCAAAGAAAGCACTGGGGACTTGATGGAAAGTTTCAGGTTGAGAAAATTCTATCCACCCATATTTGTACCTACACGGCGTACAAGGACACTTGCCAGGTTCGTTCCTCAAAGCTTATCAGTATTGCATCACCATTCCCGCACCCTCATTATGAATGACTATAATAGTAAAATGATTATACCATTAATGGTGAATGTAGGGAGACTCAGGTGGCAGCATTGATGAAAATATTGACGGAAAATGGTACGCTGTGGGAGTGGTGAGCTACGGACATGGATGCGCTCGAGTGGATGAGGCTGGAATTTACAGCCGAGTCTCTGAGTACACCTCGTGGATTGAGCAAAACACTGGTAATGGGTATTGTCAGGTTTCATTTATAAATTTTCACCAGCAATGTGTGTAACTTGAATTTATTTTGCAGGTATTAGCAACTTCTGCAAGGCTTAGACCCGAATGTTGGTGCCACTTCAAGTACCAAAAAATGGTTCACTACAAAATTCAAGATTAGGAATTTAAAACCCTCTATTATCATGTATGTAGTAGCATTTTCATCGACTTGTTAGCTTCAGCATTCACGAAAAACAAAATTGTGCTGAATATTTTGTCTATTCAAGAAGTTAACTATGTGATAATATAAATTTGGGAATAAATCGTTGATTTCAGGAAATATGGAGCGAATTAATAACAATAATTATTTTTACTTTAAATTACAAATAATGTTTCACAAACGCATAATATCGCATATGTACATACCTACTCACACTTGATTGAAAAACATAATTTACATGATGAAGTATATCATTTTAGACAAATTTCCTTAGGACGGCTTCAAATTTTGTTAGGATGGGATGCCATTATCACGAGTCTATTACTGTACTGGAATTTCAAAAAATACAGAAAGATTGCTTACTTGTCCCACTGTATGCAAATTTAATCCCAGGGAAATTTTAACTGCCCATAATGAGCACTAGTAAAAGCCCAGTGCTTCACAGGGACAATTACTTGAAGAGGTGGTAGTGCGACTGTAGAAATTTAAAAGCCAAACTCAAGCCCTGTCGTAGACTTGTATGTCTAAATCATGCGCGCTTATATTAAGAGTAGCGCTTTCCAGGTAGTGCTCGTTAATAATAAGGAGTGCTTGGCATGCCACCTTTTGGTCATTGTGTGAGGCCATTGAACTATGAACGCGCGAAACTTTGAATAACGGACAGAAAGTGCCGTTTAATAATAAGGATTCTATCCAAGAGGAAACTATACAAAAATTTCGCTGTATACGTATTTAGCAAATCAATAGATTTGAAGCTTTTGTATAAAATCACACTTTTTGTAGAATCTAAGGAGGTCGACTATTTTTTAAATTTCTCAATCAAAGAATGATTGACTCATTTACTAAATTTGGACTTCTGAATTGTATATAATTACATAATACATACGTTACTGACGGATCTAAAGACGAAATTACGCAAAAATACGGTGTCAGCGATAAATACGTACCAAATAAATACGAGATTCATGCATAAGCAAGGCTGGTGTATTGGATTGGAAATGGAATTAGAATCAGTATTTCATTCATATGTTTTCGTATACACAATAGTATTTCATTTATGATGTTCTGGAAGTATCTGCATTAAAATTGTATAGTTAAAAATATCGTACGAAATCAAATTTCGTGTTTATAGTTTTTCGAAAGGACACACCGCACAATCCTTACGAGAAAATGCCCTCTGTTCGATTTTAACAAAACAATTACCGCAGGGTGCGCCTTGATGCGTAGAACATTTTTGATAATTACCCCAATAAAATCTGACGACGGGATTCGGAGATGTCCCGGGTCAAAGTTAGCAAAAAATGATGGGGGGGGGGCTCATGGAGTACCAAAAAATTCAAACAGTGAAAATTAGCAATATAACTTCAAAAATGGCAAGAATAAAAATCAAATAACGTGCAAAAAAAATTTCAGCGAGATATGGCATCAAAACTCCAAGATACTGAAGTCAAGAGGTCAAAGAGAGTCGATACCGGTTTCATAATTTAAACGGTGATGAAACTGGCCCAGAGTAGAACTAGGGCGTTGACTAGACACATATTAAACACGTGCCGAGTTTGGTTCCAGTTTGTGACACGATGACCCAGCTGTGACCCCTGAGGTCACTGTCTTACCCATACCAGATTTGGTACCTAAAAATCATTCGAATTGCCCGCAAATACACTAGAAATTTTAGTTTAAGCCCGCAGATGAGTTATCTTCAAACTTGGAATAGTAATTGACAAACATTATTTTAATGAAATTTGGTGTAATCAGTAAATTTAATGTTTAGGTTGCAATGTCGCGAATCGGAAGTAATTTTGTTTAGGATACATGTAGTTTTTGAAATCCGAGATGGCAGAAGTGTCAGAAGTCACTAGTGTATCTGTAATGTATTGCTTGCAACGGCAAGCGCTCCTTGTGTGGTTAAGAACAGGGTAACACAAAACGATATTAGTTAATTTGGGATGTGGGTTGTTACATCGAAACGCAGAGAAGTAGTACCGATTTTTAGGACGATGTATTTCACAACAATTTATGGTTCAGCAATGAGGTCTCTTTCACGATTTGATCGAAAATATCTATAATAATGTGGTATAGATGACCATCAAGGGAGACAACTTTTCCAAGCTTCATTGAAATCAATCTCCCTATATTTGCAACCTCAATTCACCGATGCAGAAATCGGAGAATATCAGCGATTCAACATAACCGGCAATTTTATTAAAGTTTGACAGAAAGCCAGGGGTGGATTTACGGGGTGGCGCACCCTGGCCAGGCCAGGTTAAAAAAATTAACGAATTATATGGCCCTTAGATTTCATGTGGAAGGGCTTATCCGTCTATTTTGTGGCTGAGGGCAAGGTAAAAATTATTTTATTAATCCACCCCTGCGGAAAGCTACTTGGAATAATTGATTAGATGGATAGATATAAACAGTTAAAGTCTCCTTTGGTTCTCTTCTGCAATTATTTTTACTGTTTTTACTTATTCCCAAATAAATTAAAAATTGAAAAATTAAAAGTTGTAAAACGCTTATTGTTAGTTGGTACACTTAACACAATGATAACCATATATTTCCTACGCTACGTTCCATGCTCTGCTGTTCTATAATGTAAGCACTCAACTAACAATTTGTATATACGGGGTATTGTGAGAACCTTATACAGAGAAAAGTGAGAGCTGAAGACTCCTTGCGTATGGAGACTCGCACTCTAACATTGAGAGCTTTTTCTCCCACAAGGCAATTCTATCCCAGCAGCAGAGCAGGACGGAAGTGCAATACTGTACGTTTGTTTTATTTCCAAAGAACCACAGTGAATAATATTCTTGGAAATTATATATTTATCCCTCAGGGAAACACAGGTAAGTCTAAGATTTTTTCTAGTGCATTTTAATTTCTAATTATAATTATTATTCTGGAATTTCACATTTAACTGTGTACAATTTACATGTTAATTCCCAGTTAAAAATACATGATCAGCCCAAAACGCCGGTTGATACTATCTTTGCCAGCCCCAAACTAATTGTCAACATTTGACGTAACATTGGTTATTGATTACCTCTATAGCTAATGTCTATGTCCCCTATAAGTATCTATAGGTACATGCTTCTGTATACATATATACAGAGTTACCATAGTAATGACATACATATACATGTGTACTTGTATAATTGTACCTGTAATTACACCCATGAAAACACACAGATGTCTCTGTCATAAAGAATTTGAACTTTAACTTTGAACTCATTAATCACTGACGTCATTAATAATTACCTCCAATTATTTCAGATGACTCAAAATGATGAGCCACAAATTAAAACTGGACGACGAGGATGGCGAGGAGGGACATCCCAGGAAAAAATTTGATCCCGATCATGATTACGGACGTGAGTAAATATATTTTCTCTCTATAACTAATAAATTATAGATTAATTCCCAATAAATTTATTTGCCTTTCCCATAAATATATTCAACTCAAATAATAACACTCCAATCTCAAGGATCTCAAGGAATCTCGAATTTTCGAGACAATTACGCAAAAATATTATTTTTCCCCAATCATATATTTAAAAGTCATAGCTTGCCTTCTCTATGCGCACTTTATGGGTAGACTGTCTTTACACTAGATCCTTATCCATAAATATATTTTTTGTCTTTCTTAGAACCTATTTTTTCAACCAGTAGAAATAATCCAGATTTTTCAATAAATTTAAACTTATTTAAGTCCAAGCATCATTACAATTATCAAAGTCACGCTCCATCAGTTCCTGTCCCTTAAAAAACGCTTACAAATTAGACTTTTAGAAGTGACCTTTAAACGCTGAAATATTTTTTTAAACTGAAGAGAATTGCATTAGGATAATTGACAAGTGCATAAAAAGGAGTCATACTGACAAATCTTATGATAGCACTGTCATAAAAAAAAGTGAAGTAATTTAAAAGACGTTGAGCTTTTAAGATGATTCCACTGTAAAAAAAATACGCAGGCAGGCAAAAGTGCGTAAGTAAACATTGTTTTTTGCTGGGCAGACCAAGTGCGTAAAATGCCCAATTTTTTTTCGTGAACGTACACTCTTCCTGAGAAACAGCATAAAGTCGATACAGCAATTTTACAGCCCATATATATATATATATGCATACATAGATACTGGCCCTGTACAAACATCTAACACTTGAGAGGGGAAGAATTCCATTCGTACATATGTACATACCGTATTGCAGTTGTGTTTACAATTTCCTTCTACGCATCAACTTGGGTCCTGTCGCACTCACAATCAGAACATTAGGAACTGCGTAGTTTCCTCAGAATGTGTATGCTTTCAGAATTGTGCGTAGCTTACAACAGGTGCCTTTTGCCTTTTAAGCATTTATGTAAGGATTGTAGGACTATACTCAAATAGTGTCTCACATTTCTGAATGCGGTTTAGGGTTTGGGCCCGTCTCTGATTCTTGTATAGGCAAATACAGTTCAGGCATTCGTTATAAGCATATGTAAGTAAGGTTCTAGAACAGTCCTTGTCAGGAGTTCTTTCAGTTCTGAACGACGCAGTTGTATTCATAAATGTACTCACTCCCGAATAAGTAAACTGCGTTGCATGGAAGTTTCTGGAGTTCTCTGTCCTTCACCGAGAATGTTCCTCATCCCGTATGAAATGATATGGTAGGGTTTGTTGGGGTAGGGAAAGATGAGAGGAGCAGATGCAGTAGGCCTGAGCCGGGAGAGACTTCTGTGGAAATGTGATGTAGTCATCCGAAGGATAGACACTGGAATATTTTCTGTTCTGAAACACAACAAGTGACGTGTCACTGTTGAGGTCACTGTTGAGAACAAAACACTGGTAATCCCTTGGGTTACAGTTTCAGTTTTGGCTATAAAGAACCATGGTACGGAAAGTATTGTTAACTTGAGAAGTTGCGGAGGGTACGTTACAGGCTTAAATCAGGTTTGGGGCAGAGTGAGACATTGGGAGGAGGAACCCAAAATTCAACGGCAAAAAATGGTAAAGAGTAGATATCAGAGATAATTATTACATTGAGGACTTCGTCTTGATATGCTTATGATTTGATCGAGTAATTTGTAATGATATTTTATTTTAGAGTAGCATTGGTGTGTAACTACTTCCCTTGGAAAATACAAATTATTATTGTCCGTATTTTTTGAGATTGAAGTTGGGATAAAATAAATATTTAGGGACGATCCTTGGTGTAGTGTGTACTCTCCGTGTGATTGTATGCGGAACATTTTTTATGGAGGATTGTAGGAGCAAGATTTGTTTTTGGTTGAGCTCCTACAAACTCAAGGAGAAAAAATAACATTTGTGTAAAGACGAATGCGTTAATAAACTTTAAGCATTTTAATAAAAGCTCTCCCCCATGAGGAGTCTCTCAAAGCGGAAGTATAAATACTAATTGAATAAAATACTAACAATTGTGCGTTAAAAATTTGCTTTTGGAATATATTGGGGGTAACGTGAGACATTTGACTTTCAGTAGGCAACTGGGAACCGTCTCCGGAAGAGTACGAGCAATATGAGCGACTTTTATGGCAAGCCGAGTTCCGGAAGCTCATCGAGGTGATTTCTCATTTTTGGAATTTTATTCTTAATAAATTGTCATATTTTAAATTCCCGGGAATTTAATAATCCGGTCGGATTTTTAATATTTTGTCTGCAGTTGGATGAGCAGTCCCTTCAGAATGAACTTGCAGCAGAGGCGGCCCGTGCTTCAACGTACATTTCAGCGGCCCCAACGGATCCTCCGCAGAGCTTAGCATCAATGAATTCTGACAATGCAGTGGATCCGGTGAAGCCCCGTAAAATTGAGCATCCGCTTCTAATGTCGAAGGTAATGGGGGTTAAAAATTAATCCCGTTGTATATAATAATAATATTAAGGGCAAAAGAAGTTGGCTTAATTATTAAACTTATTGAAGCAGCAAAAGCTAATATGTTACTGTATAATTAAAATCGGGCTTAGTCCCCGAAATTATTGCTCTCAATTTTGATTTTTACAATTATGAGGACCATCTGTAATTTTTGTGTGCGAGGGTCGTGTGCAAATAATAGTTTCAAACGAATTGATAGCCTGTTTCCTGTAAATGATTCTTTAAAGGAGAGACCCGTAAGAAAAACATGGGCCTCGGAGTGGTTGTAATGGGTTTTAAGCTTGATTGGTTTATAATAGGACCCTGTAATTTTAATTTTATTCGTACACAGTCCGCAATCAAATACGGTTATGGGTATATAATTTCTCCAGCAATATTTATAATACAGTCAACGGACCTAACCTTTCCTAATGTAATGTAAGCTAACCCTGTTTGGAATTAGGTGGTTAAGAACATCTTGAGCTACATGGATTCCCACCATGATCGGGAAACGCTGGAGATCTGCCAAAGGGTTTGTCCTGAATGGGCAGCAGTAGCATCTAAAAGGCTCGAAGACCTCGAATCCGATGAGAGTTTCAAGCTGTCAACAAAATTCGCGGATATGAAAATTGTGGAAGAGCATTTGAAGTTCGTTCCGAAACATTGTCACAATTTCAATATCAAGTTGCCTCCAAAGGGGATCCCAGCCATGGAAAATGTCTTCAAGAAAGTTGGGAGGCAAGTGAAGGAACTGGATGTTTGCTTCAAGATCAAGGACAAACATTACCCCAACCCACCCATAGACCATTTTGGGGACTATCTGGAGTTGTACTGTCCTAAACTGGAGAAGCTGAAGCTTTGGCTGTCGTCCTCGGAACACTATCCTGAATCGATTTTCTCCCAAGATATGCCTCATTTCTTGCCAGTGAAGCATATTGAAACGGAAGATTTTAGCGATAATGCTCAAACGCATATTTTCGAGGAGCTCATCGAGGCCTCTCCATTTTTGGAGAGCCTGACCTTCCAGCATGAGAGCACGGAATTAATTGTGAGGATGCTGTCCATAATTGCGGATCGATATCGTTTGCAGCAGTTGGCTTCAATTGAGAGCTACCATTTCGATGTGTCCGATGCGTTCATCGCCTTTGCGCTCCAGCATCATTGGAATCTGGAGAACTTGAAGATTGCATTTAGGAAGGATGTCTCCATTGGAAGGATCCGGGCTTTGTTGAATCACTTAAGTGATACTTTGGTATCTTTGGAGATCATCTACAAGGGTGCTGCCTATGATCCTTGCTTGAGTATCGAGGACAATTGGGTCATTCCTGTTGGGATGAAGAAACTGAAGCATCTGACAGTTACCCCAAATGTGTTCTCCAACGCTTGCAGATTCCTTGTGAATGGTCTTCAGCTCTTTGGTTTGAGAAGTTTCAAGATCACTAGCGCAGTGTCATGGAGTGAGAATTACTTCGAAGCGATGTGGAGGAGGAATAGGATCAAGCTGCATGATCGACGCTTGGAGACTGTAGAGATACCGTGTAGCTGCTTGGATGCCTCGATTTTCCTTCAAGAGCCGAACCCTTTTAAGAATATTAAGGAACTTGTTTTGGACTCTCCGAGTATCAAAGTCCTTCAGGCAGTTTTTGCGGAGCAGGAGAATTTGGAGAGGTTGAAGGTATTCGAGCTGTACTCTTTGAACTGTTATAGCTGGGACGATATCTTAAGTGGCTATTGCCGTGAACTTCGGGGCAGACCTTTGATGTGGGATGAGATTTTGACGGGAAGGCAGAAACCGGGATATACGATGATGTACAAAATGATGGCAGATCCGCTTTTGGAGGGGATTCCGACCATTCGCAATTTGAAAAGTAATTTAAATCAGTTTTAACTTTTGTACACATGAACATAGTTACAATATCAGGATTAGTTAAAAATTAAATCTGAGTCTTCAGTACGACGACCATTCCTTGGAAGATCCTGAGGACCTGATTGGGGGACCTCATGAGGGTGGATGAACTTCTTTTGACCGAATCTGCAATTTGATTTGTCAATTTTTCTCTTTCAGAACTGAAGTATTTGCTTCTGGACTTCAAATCGTCTCATCAGAAAGTGTCGGACTTTTTTATTTACCATGGCTTGATGTATTTGACGGAGCTGCAGCATCTTGACATAAATAGACATGACGTAATAACAATTTTTATTCACATTTGTTCTGCTAATGCTAATATTTATCTTCTGATCATTTGTGTGTTTTTAATTTCTGTAATAAATTCCAGTTCACCGAAGAAGCAGTTCAGGATTTAAGGGGGCGATTGGTCAACTTCTGCTATCTTGAACTTGGAACGGATTCGGAATCGGATGATGAAGTGTGAGTGGTTTGTGTTAAAAACGCAAAAACATTAAATACATTTAAAAAATTCTTGTATTGTTATGTAATAGATTCCATGCTAAAGAAAGTTGTAATATTTAATTACAGTTATTACTTTGTAGGCTACTGCTTAACTTTTTGGTGTTATTCGCACAAGCAATTACTTGTTGTAATAATTTATACATTACTTTCATATAAATGTTAACAATTAGGTACTTATATCTATCTACGTGTGCAAATTGCAAGCAATATTTATAATAATTATAGGTTTAAATTATATCCAGAGTTGAGTAGTGAGAGGTAACTGGGTATAAATCCACAAAATGAATCCCATCAATTGGTGTTTATTTATGTGACAACCTGTTGTGAAAAGCAATTTGCAAATGTAAAAAGTAAAGCTGTTTATCTTTGTATTTAGAAGCTTCAAGATATTTTTTTGTACAGATACTATACGAAATTCGAATAGTATGTTTTTCGGGGGACTTCGGTGCAAGATAATATTAGTTTACTAAAACATTGTCACAATAATTGTTAATTCTAGAGTAATTTGTACATGGTAACACTCCCGTCTCATCTTTGAATATCCTCTCTTGTAATAATTTGTTGGCAGTTTCTGTTTACTACTGTGTGTACAAATACTAAAAGAATATGAATGTGTAAGTTTGTGAGGCTTGATTTATAGTTGGATTTACTACTGTTGGGCCTAGTGTGATCGTGATGTTACTCCGGGCTCATGTAATTGGTTATGTAACTTGGTGTTTTTACAAAGGTTTCCTTGTGTCATAATGTGTATATAGAAAAGCTTTAAATTGGTGTTGTAATCAGGAGAATTCTTTGTTACAAAAACAGTATTCAGTTGTATGTACATAATTACATATTAAAATTAAAGCCAGGGTGAGTAGATTTTTGATTATATTGTAAATATTTTAATCACAGGATGATTGTGACTTGGTAGGGAGGGGGAAGAATGTTGTATCTTAATATGCATATAAGAAGGTATAATTTAGAAAAATAATACGATGATGTAACTACAAATATTGACATAACCAATGGATGTACTTTAGGAATGTATGTCGTCGTTGAGGAGTAAAAATGAAATAGTAACATTTTCGATTGAATGCAAAAATGATGTACTTACAATTTCACTGAATGCAAAATGAATCCAAATGCGTTACAGGTAGAAGGAAAATTGTAAAATATTTGCTATTTTGCTTCTATGGAGAGTTGTACTTGCAATTGTTGTTCATTTTGCATGTAGTCAAATTAGTTTGAAGATCGTTTTGCATGTAATCAAATATGTTTGTTTCATTTTGAATCCCCACGATAGGTTGTTTCTTATACAACTGCAAATATCTGAAGTATTAAAGCAGCTCTTTGGTAAAGGCAATTTAAAATCAGAGTACCGACTGGATTTTTCATGACTCATAAATAAAAACGTGCATTAATTTCTAGCATTATTCAGAAATCGTATCAAATAGATGCTACTTACTGAAAAATGCCTAAGGATGATTGAGTGGACAAGCGTGGTATGCTTTCTGAGCCGATGGTTACAATAATTTCCCTGTCGTCTATGAAATTGTTATCTTCAACTGACCTTGTAGTGAGAGCAGTTGTCATTGTCAAGTTGAACAATTATAGTGAAAACACATTACGTTTATTAAGTAAATCCTTACCCCTAATGTAACGGCATCCTATTGAAAACTAATGCTGAGCTGTTCACCATCGATTGCACAGGTGGTGAACGCTATTTTAATATCGTAATTATTATTTGTAAAATGTAAACCATTTCTTGATTAACTACAGTATACTGTCATTATAACCCCATCCCATAGGATCCACTTTAATTTTTGTCATTATTTCAGGGATTATCGACGCAAGGTTACTTCCAGAAGATTGCTTCCCTCCCAAAGAGTAATTCACAAATGTGTTAATATATGAGATGTAATTACTGTACTAATTTGTGAATTTATAACGGAGGTTTTACCTACATTTTTTGAAAACAAAATATTTCGGGGTATAGCGAGAACGAGCTACAAACGTATCTATTTGGAGCTACTTACAATTAGTTGGGAGAAACATATTCGTAGGAGCATGGTGGAGGTCTTAAATGAGTATACAAAACATAACTGGCCAAAATAAATTTGGGATGTTCGGTGTTTGTTGGGGAGGGAGCATAACCGTTCATGCTGCAATGGAATTTCCGGAAAAAGTCATCAGCTATCGTTCATACGTCATCAGTTACCCCGAAAATGGAGAAGCACCCATGTTCCTGCTGCCCCCTGAGGATGAATCTGATATAATAAATAATTCTTGACAATAATTTATTTTTAATTTATTAAACTCCGATTTCTACATAATTTTATAATTTATTTGAAAACATTTTCTAAAAAAGTTGGAAATAAATAATTTTGAATTTTTAAAATCCTAGTTTCCCTTTTACAGAACCTTGTGTTATAGGCTGGGTTGTTCGATAACGCCTCTCATGGCTTTATGGGAACTTCATTCTGAAATGTGCATACATCCACTTGTATTCCTTTTTCTTCACACCATTTGTATGTTGTATAAAGGAGGCACGCAAACAAACCGCCACTAGGGAAATGTTAGTAAAAACTTTTAATTGCACTTTTATATCCATTATGTTACCTTTGCAGTACCAAACGCAGGTGTGTTTCTCGTAAGGGGTTTGCGTATATGGCGTACACACGTATGTGTCTCTAGTAAGATGAAGGCAGTGTTTGTAGCAAATTTAATGGGGATTCATCATGGGTCTACTAAATCACCTTCTTGAATCAAAAATAACTGCTGTCATAGTCATATAGGACCCAAGAATGTGAGGCAAGTTTGAAACGAAGACAAAAAATTACTTTTAAATCAGTACATACACGCCTTGTCTAAAATTCTCAGCCTCTTGGTCCGCAATTTGTGATTTCGAATTTTTTCAGAACGCTATGGGTTTTTAGCAAATTTGGATTATTTGAGTCTAAATCGCTTTTCCAAGACACCAATTGCGGTCTCAGGAAATGAAAATAACAGGGCCTGTAAATTGATTAGTGATTTAAAGAGTTTTTTTTCTTCGTTTCAACTTTGTCCCCCAATCTTAGGTCCTGTGGAGGCAATTATTTATCCTTACTTCATTCTCCTGAGAAGAATAATATTGTTGACTTTGAAAAGACGATGACATTGACTCAAATGAATCGCCATTAAATTTGCTACAAACACAGTGTTCCGAAATATTTGAAAGAAATACCATATCGTTTCATATGCGGTCTATAGGATTATTCTTTAGGTTTCAAATAAGCACACTCAGGATTCGGGAGTCTCGTTACAAGGAAATAAGGAGCGAGTATCGTTGTGGGGACACTATCGTTATAGAGTCGACTTTACTGTAAATCCCTCATTGATGAACACCTGTTCCAACAGCAACTCTTCCCACGTCTTTCCCAAGCCAGATTACAATACTTTCGACAAGAAATATCCACAAGTGGGAACTATTTGTCCTAGCTAAATATCGAATAGGAAAAATAGTTTTGAGGTCTATAACAAAGCGTTTCTAATCATTTAAGCATCTGAGTAACATCGGCATCAACAGTTTAAACAGAGCATAGTTTGTCAAGCTCAATAGAGCTCAAATATCCCTGATAGACGATGAATTTACAATATTATTGAGAGCTTCCATGAATGCAATGTCAAGTGTGAGTATTAGACTTAACCTTTTTAGTAAACGCGACGAGCCTTGATATTTTCCTATAAATACTACTACAACCTACAAAACTTTTACAGCTTGGAGAAAACATAGTAGTAATTTATTTCTGGGGTTGTTGAAATAGAGTTCTGAGACCTGAGTGTCTGTCACCATGTCAATATCCATGTTTGCCATAGTAGGAGCAATAGCTCTGAATTTTTTACTGGTACTTGCCCACTCGCCCGTATACGATGTAAAAATCGTTCCAGAAACCTGCAAAAAAAGTATGCCTGTTCAGACCAACTACAAACCCTTGGGAACTACTAGAAAACTCGGGGATATGGACATCTACGAAACCCCCTACAGAAACAAAGCCAGTCAAGTGGTGCTATTTGTCTACGATATTTTTGGCTTTCATAACAACACCAAGCAAAACATAGACAATTTGGCGGCTGAAGGGAACTTCCGAATCGTCATGCCGGATTACTTGAGGGGAAAACCCTTAACGGAAAGCAGCTTCCCCCCGAAAGAGTAATAATTACATAAGTGTTAAATTATGAAATATAATTAATACTCAGTTGTGAATTTCTAACAGAGCAAATGGAGGTCTTACAATTTAATTTTTAAAAACTAATTTGGGTTATAGCGAGAAGGAGCTTCAAAACTATTTGGAGTCACATAGTTGGGAGAAACATATTAAGAAGGACACAATGGCGGTCTTAGAAGAGTACAAAAAAGTAACGGGTCAAAATAAATTTGGGATGTTTGGGAATTGTTGGGGTGGTCGCATGACGGTGGAAGCTGCATCGGAATTACCAGAAATCAAGGCCTCTGCTATCGTCCATCCATCGTCAGTTACCACGGAAATGGCGAAGAAAGTGAAAGCACCTTTGTTCCTGCTCCCATCTCAGGACGAGCCTGATATGGTACTAAAAGAACTTGTTTAGAATAATTGACTAGAGGAATTTTTCGAATTGAAAAGGTCAAAAATCATTTTCTCGTGTCTGATTCTAGATTCCCTTCTTCAATATTTTGCGTGACAGATTGGGGAGATGTAACACCGGACACAGACGATTCGTTGACGCACCTCATGGCTTCATGGGAGCTCGTTCAAATTACTCGGACCCTGCTCAAGTTAAAGCTATCAAAGAGACTACTGCCATTATAAGTAAATTTTTCCAGGAGGAACTCTCCATCAATAGCACAAGTCTCAGGAAATGTTCAAACTATCGTAGCCCTGGTTTGGCTTGAGTAATTACGAAGATTTATACATACGAACCTTATCTGCTGCTCGTCTTACAATTTTACCTATATTGATAATTATGATTGCAATCCCTGGAATGGTACATTTCTGATTCTATCCGATAATCCTCAACGTTTGTGTGCAACATTTTCAGGAACAATTATTATTTCCTTTTTTTCAAAAATGCGCTTAATTCTTAGAATTTAAATACATTTAGATGAATATTTGAAGATATACGTTGTATATGTTTCCATTCTGAAATGTTAATTCACTTGTATTCTCTGAAACAAGACCTTTGAGACATGTAATAAAATCGTAGCCATGAAAATGTGGGCAATAAATTTAGTTAATTCTTTTAAAAAATCAAATGTTACCTTTTTAGTACCGAAGGCATATATTTATTGCATGTCTGCTCGTACATATATTTAAAGTAAGATAAATATTTTAAGGTTTCCTGGTTGACCATCAAAGAGTAATGCATTTGTGTAATAATTAGTTTCGTGTAGGAGATACTTTTACCCGAATTGCATTAAAACAATATTGTACGTCACCACTTGGCTCAGTATCTGGACAGAAAAAATGTATCATTACAGTTACCCCAAGTGTATAAAGTCAGAGATTATGGAAATATTAATATCGGAAGTCTATCATACCGTCAAGACAACTCCTTGGTTATAAATTAAATAAGTTCCGAATCGAATACAGATAGGGTCGTTCGACATCAAGTCGTACGTTAGCTTGAGCTATAGTTGCAAAAATGTTTAATTATTTTATACATACATTCCCGTGTAGGTTTAAACTATAATAAGTGGGTTAAATAAATTAATGAAATGTCATATGCCTCATGTAATGCTTCAAAATCCGCCGTTTGTAGTTTAGCCGAGGCAATTCTCGTTATAACTTCATTTTCCTGGAAAAATAATCCTACCTCATAAAAGCATGGTGGTTTATGTATCAAAATTCTTGAATGGATTTATAGTCAAATAAAATTTGCAAAGATACAGGACCCAGCATTATGTAAGGATTAAAAATACAAGACTTACAGCAATTGTAATCCGCTCTGCCACAATCGCTTTCCTGAAAATTCTGACGAAATTACTGAAACACATGTAAATCCAGAGAGGGAGCATCTGTCGGTAAATTTCTTCACTCCACGTGACGTTGGAAATGAAAAAACTGCAAATGGTCGTGAGGCCAATGCACTGACCAATCAAAAGCAATTGACGCTGTGAGACACATTTGCTCAAAAGGTGACACTGTTCCCGAACATTGATCAGTAAGTCCCGCCAGGTTTTTATAGCAGCGCCATCTACCTTCTCTTGTACCAGAGCGAATTCAATACCTGAATTTATCTATACAAAAATATGTACATATGTATGTAACAGTGAAAATAAATAATTATTTACATAAGGTAGTATATAATTATCACACCTTCCTTTCAACAATTTTCGTACCATTTGATACGCTTTGCAACAAGTCTCAAACATGGCAGTAACCCTTGCGTCATCCAGAAATTCCCCGGCGACCGCCGTCAGAAGTGTTGTTACTTCGAGCAATACTCTTCCCATCAATGAAATTATTCCTAAATCTGGCGGGTTTAATGTTGTGCTGAAAGAACCAATTATAAAAACGGGGATAATATATACAATTATTATCAACTTAGACCAAAGGGTGTTAATTTCAGGATAGCGGGATCGGCTCTGCAAGTACGGCTGAAATTGTCTGTCGAATTTTCCATGGAATTCCCTCCAGTTGTTTAAAAATCTGACTAAATTAGGAGACTGCAGCCATCCAATCACCAACCCATGCAGTGATGATGCGAGCAAGATCAGATAGACAATGATTGCTAGCCCGTACAAAAGTTTTCCTTTTGAAGGTCCAAATGCTGGATCCTTGTTGAAAGCTTCCTGGAGATTCTCCAGGAGAATTGAGTACCTTTAAATTCAATCATTATGATTCACAGGTGATTAATAAGAAAAAGCCTCAATAATATTCTAAGAATAATTAAATGGCAGTTGACAGAACATCCATATTTTTTTCAGGACTGTGAATTGTAAACAAGTATCCATTAAATATTTGGGAATATGCATACGTGGAAAAGGGATGGAGCTTGAAGACCACATCCAAAACAGACGTGGCAATTATACAAGTTATCCATATGACCATGGTCAAGGAAATGAAGGTTGTTTTCGAATGCCAAGCAAATGTGAACATTTGTTTTGAATTGGGATCATAGCCCACAGGACAAGTTCCGAAAAAATTCAGGGCTTGAACTAGCACGGTCAATTTTCCCGGAATTATTGGGTCCGTGCTCTCGGAGCTAATCCTTTTCGAGTTTTTCGAGCAATCGACAGGAGAAGTGAACATTTTAAAATACATGATCTTCAGGAAAAGACAGTAATGAATAGAGAAATAGCAAGTTTTTCTGTGTTGTTTAAATGCATAGGCATCTGAGGTGAAAATTTAAGAATTTATAAATTAAAAGAGTACTAGTTGGCAAGAGCCCGTATTTTTCGCCAAAATACAGGGAGGCTTTAGCTGTGAGTGATAAGATCTAAATACATAAAGCAATCATACTCAGTGGTACTGGGCAAAATATCGTTGGAGATTTTCAGATTAGAAATAATTATATTGCGATTAATTCACGATTATTTGAATCGTATTAACATACATGTATTCTAAAGGTGTGGGGGGGAAGTATTTCATCCTGCATCAGGTGAACATTTTAAATGTCCTTCAAGATACGTGGCCGGTGACGTAATTAAGCATTTTAATGTTAAGTCAATACAAACGTGAGTCAGCTCATACTTGGAAGCTTGGAACTGGAACCATCTCAAATACACCAACGGTTTGTGCAGTTCTTGCTAAACTAAATATACTTTCAATACTGTATGTCTTTACTTTTTCTGCAATTATTGTAATTAACTACTGACTTATATATTACAGTAATATTTTCGGCTTATACTTATATCAAGACATGAAAGTGCAGTAGTAATGCTTCATTGAAATATTTTCCATGAGTATTTACACCAGCTTGCCAGGTATTCTGAGGAACTACGTTAATGAAAAAATTCCCCTACAGTTTATTATAGAATTTGTAGAATAAAAAAGAAAATGCAGTGTATGTAAATACGGTTTACCAAACATGCAACCTAGCTCATATTGTGTCATTTAATATGGTTTGCATTTTATTCAGTAACCAGGTATTTTTTGGGTTGTATGTGTTCCCGTCAACCTGTATTGGGCAATTTGCATTAAATGTTAAAAGTAATTAGCTTTGTGACTTTAACAAAAATGTATCAAAACTGGTTCCGTTAACTTAGATTCGTCACTACGTGCAAAAACTAGTTCTTGACTAGTATTGTCATTGGATTGATAAATATGGCTCACAAGTGGTTCCATGGCCTCGGAGTGGTCAATACTGGTCCAAAACGGTTTAAATTGTTTGTCATTTTTAATCCGTTCGTGCCGCATTGACATATCTCATTGGAGCCTCAAATATGTCGGATTTATTAATTATACCACAAAATCGCCCCAGACCGCAGTAAAACTTTTAGTTCGACTGTAGGCAAACTATGAAAAAATGAGTAGTGCATGCAAAGTTCCTTGTCCGAAAAACAAGCGTAATTGCAATGTCGACAAATATACATTTTAAATGGTAAACTGGAGTGTTTTCGACGTTGATGTCTTTTAGAGAAAGCTGGAGAATCAAGTTGACATCGATATATTCCTCCTCCTCTTTCTTCAATTCTGTTCCAGTGCTTAATGTAATTATTATTTCCTTTTTTGCTGTAGTCAATCCCATGAGTTTTCTTGTGTTTTTTCCAGCCTTGGTCCTCATAAAAATCTTTCTTGAAGAGGATACCCTGGTGCGGTCTTTCTGTAGTTTGCTCGCGAATGTGCAACTCTAAGCTCAAAGGCTGAGAAAACACCTTTGGACAGAACGTGGACGTCGCACCAGGCGAGTAATGTCGGCATGTAGGTTTTTCCATCCAATCGGAGTCAACGTATCGCTTTAACCTATCAGTGTTAGTTATGGAGTAGGAGGATAATTGACATTTTCTACGCGTTGTCGACGAATGAGTTAGTACGTGCCTTTTCAAATTAGAGCTCTGAGTTGTAGCGTGAGAACATTGTTGACATTTGAAAAAAATTTCTCCTGAATGAACTCTTTCGTGATTTTTCAGAGTATTCAGTCGTATTGAAGAGTAGGAGCAATGTCGACATTTATAAGATTTCTCTCCTGAATGGATTCTTTCGTGCCTTTGCAGAGTATCCAGTCGTATTGAAGAGTAGGAGCAATGTCGACATTTATGGCAGGGTCTGTTTTCATCCGAATTTCGTTCGTGTCTTTTCAATCCATTCCTTTCGCTAGCACAATCAGAACGTTGTTCACATTTGATCGGTTTCCCCGCTAAATTGATTTTTTGCTGAGTTTTAAAGTCATTGATGGAAATTGAAGAATAAGAGCATTTAGGTCACTCGTAAGACTTTTGGTGGAAATGAGTTCTTTGGTGATCAGCCATTGCAGACTTTAACTTCGAAGCGAAGGTTCAATGTTGACAATTTTAATCTTCCTCAAATCAGTTCTGATACTTCCAAGTGTCTTTAGATAAAATTTTGAAATGACACTGACACTGAACCAAGACTTACAAAAATGGAGAAGGGAAATCACCGAGCCTGTGGGTCTTTCACAATAAATTTTGTATTCTTTTAGCTTGTATGTATAGTTCAATCGTTATGTTTAATGTAACGCTTGTAAAAATAAAACCAGCGACAAGTTATATAATTAGAACCCCCGAAAAACTCAACAAGGGAGTAAAAACCATTTTAAACAATTCCACACACCGTGAAGACAATTGCAAGGACGTGAGGTCCTAACAATATGCTAGCGGTACAAACTCCAGTTCTGGGAAATTCGGAAAAAAACCTGTCAAATTGGACAGTAACACGTTCGACACAACTTGCTTAGCAGGAAAAAACATGTAATATGTTTTCCGAAGAAGCTTCTCCTTGTGGCACAATAAGTACTTTTTATTTTCCGAAAGGGCAAATACTGATGTGTGTGTTGTTTGGTCTAAATAAATCAGCCTGCGGTTTATGTCAGTATCGTAAAGTATTGTCCTACATTCACAGGAAATGAATACCGGAAACCCAAGTGTGTGGTTGTACATGTAGCAATAATAATCTAATTAAATATTACTGATTCACTTTACGAACTTTGTCGTAGGGAGTGTTGTTCCTCAACCGTTTCGGAAAATTCTGAACTGTTTTATAGGAGACACACACATAGATACATCTGGACCAGGGTAAAGAATTTTAGGGTAAGGGTCAAAAATATTTTAACAGCCCACCCCTGATCTGGACACTGTAGTCGAAATCGTCAGTAAAAGGCGAATATCTGTGCAAAGAGTGTAAACATTACAAATATGTCCAATGACCCGGATAATCTTCGTTTGGACATATAATTTTGCATGATTTATTTCGTGTGAAATAGTGCCTCGTGTCAGTAACATCCACTTTTTCTGTCGGCAGGGAATTTTTGAATAAACGCTTTATTTGACTTATCGGACTTTGTTTGGAATATTGAAGGCTGGATGTATGGTGCTATAGTAAATAATACACAAATATTAGCATTAATAAATAAATAAATTCTTTGAAGCTGTAAGATGTCTTTAGGTGAATCATGCAATTATTCTCTTGCAACAATAGGAATGTGATTGTGTCATAATTTCCTTTAAAATGTTACTAAAATACATGTTAACCAAAACAGCAGATCTGACTTACTGTATATTCCTTCAAGTAATCACTAAAGGCCAACAAAATGAAATTTTAAAAAATCTTTCAATTCTTGTGGGAACGTTACCTGAAAATAAATCCGTGGCAGCCTCGAAGCAAAGATTTATGTCTCATATAAATACATTTTTAACAATCAACGAGAGTTATAATAAATGTAAAGCTATCGACCTCATGAAACAACCGATCTTTTGACATGCAATCTAAAATGCATACATGTAGGTGTGTCTAGTGTAAAAATGCAACAATTGAAATATAAACCCTCATACTTCAAACTCACGATAATAATACATAACATTTAAAATGGCATTAAAAATCATAGCTCTAGGTTAGAATAATTTGAAGATCACTCCCAGATCTAATCGTTGTACTGTACAACATTCGCAATCTGTGGGTGTATTACTTTTTATGATTAAATAAACGCCCATGGACATTATTGATTATACTCCAGCGGAACTGTTAGCCGAACTGCATTAAAACAATGATGTAGGTTACGACTTGATTTAAAATCTGCAGAAAAAAATTTGCATAATTATTATTGGTTTGAAACTAAAGAAAAGCTTTGAAAAAGCCGTAATGCATATTTTAAACAAAATAACTCTCTTACCGTCAAGACGACCCTTCGATTAAAGTGTATATAGCTGCCGAATTGAATCCGAATTGGGTTGTTCGCAATTATATCATAAGTCATCTTTATCTGTAATAATAATTTCAGCCGGATGTAATAATTCTTTAGTACTACCATTATATGTATATTGTTATAGTAATTTAATATAGACTTTCTTTTAGTGACAGAATGTTTACCTCGTGTAGCGTTCGGAAATCCGGTCTTTTTAATTTTATTAAAGCAAGTCTAGTGGCAATGGCATGTTCCTGGAGTTTTCAAACATTCATTAATATTTTATAATTTTATAGGTATAATTATTCAAGGCAGGGGGTAAAATTAGGCAAATTTCAACAAAAATTAGGCTCGTGTTAAAAAACACTTGTATTAAACGTTATCATTAAACTGGCAAAAATACTTGGCCACATCCGTAACATTAAAGTGTTCAATTACTTCAAGTGTACTTACTTCAATTGTAATGCGTTCCGCCACTAAAGCTTTTCTAGAAATCCTTCCCAAATTGCTGAGACACAAATATAGCCACATTGGCATCATCTGCCGGTAGACTTGTAGACTCCAATTGACATTAGCAATAAAATAACTGCAAATTGTGGCCAGAGTAATGCATTGGGCAATCAACAATAGCTGTCGCTGTGCCACAATTTGGCTCAGCAAATGACACTGCCCTCGAATCGTAATCAGTAACTCCCTCCATACTTTAACTCCTTCATTGTCCAATTGTAAGCTCACCCTTGTCACAGTGAATTCAATGGCTGAATTTATCTGAAGATATAATAATAAATTATTTTGACAACATATTATATATCCATAGAAAATTATAAACTAAATAAATTTTTATATTTCCAGGATTGAACGCACATATTGTTAATTGCAGCATTTTAGTTCATGCGGATTTATTACCTTCACGCCACTCATATTTAAGATGCGAAAAGGGAAAAAGGGAGTCATGAAAAAAAAACTACATAATAAGAAAATTCTACCAAATTCTCTAGTAATTAATATCTAGGTTTGCGTATTACACCAATGAAAATTCGACATGCAATTTGTCCCTTACCACCTGATATGCTTTAGCACAGCTTTCCAGCATCCCATTAATTTTCGCATCATCCAAAAGCTCCCCCGAAACCGTACTTGCAAGGACTGTGAATCCTATTAGACCTCTCATCAAATTTACGGATATTGTAGAATTCATTGCAGGGTTCATTATCGCGCTTATTAGCCCAATCGCAACAAGGGGCATGAAATATATGAGGAGGATTCTTGAAGATTGAGTGTTATTTTGCGGAGGAAGCGATCTAACTTGTAGGAATGCTTGGAAATTCCTGTCAATTTGTACGTGCAATTTCTTCCAATTATTTAAGAATTTAGCTAAATTTGGAGCCTCAAGCCATCCGTTTATCATCCCATGGAGAACTGACACCACCAAAATAAAGTAGACACTGATTGCCAAGCGATGGAAAAGTTCTGCTTGGGAATAAGTAATGTTCGGGTTACTACTCACGGCTTTCCAGAGACGCTCAAGTATTAATGTGTAGCTTTGAAATTCAAAATAACAATAAATTATTCATCAGTAGACAACTATTTTGTAACAGTAAACCAAAACCTTCTAAAAGAGAAGGTACACAAAATTGATATGTTTTTAAAATAATTTCTATTGGTATACGCTCTAAATGACTCTAAAATATACTGTACATATGTCCTACATAAAATATATCTCAGTTTAAAATATTTTGAAATCTTACGTGGAGTAAGGATGTATTTGAAAAAATACATCCGCAATGTACACCACCAGTACTAAATTTATCCAGACCACTGCAACTAAGCAAACTAGCGTGGATTTTGAGGACCAAACAAACTCAAAAAATCCTTTTTTGTTTTCATTGCAGCTCACGGGGCAGGTTCCACAGTAATTCAAGACCTTAATTACGCTTTTCAATCTCTTAGAAATTATTGGGTCTTGAGCTTCCGACCTAACCGTTTTATAACCTTGAAATGATCCCTCAAAACTTTTGAACATTTTCATTCTGAATGTTTGGTGAAATATAACATGTGACAATTAAAATTTTCTGAAGTATTATGTATCTATATATAATGTAACCGAGGAATTTGAAACTGTCAATTTAGTTTAATACAAAAACTACGCCGGAATAAAAATTCTACATGTAGATTCTACAAACAAAATGAGAAATGAAATTCAAGTTTAGCTGCGGATTTAGCAGTGCCCTGAAAGATGAATATAAAGAATATCACTATGTAGTGTAAGGAATAAATATGTTGAACTTTCTTTGGGTGGGACAGCAAATACAGATAAAGGCATGGACACTTGTAGTTTTCAACTCCATTTTGAGATAACTAATTATTGTAATGGTGATTTTGGGAAGCTACATTAGTGTGATTGGCATGGGTGAATTTAATTAGTTATGTGCTGTAGTGTAAACTATTTGTATACAAATCAATACAAGATAAAGTCTGGAGTAACCCCTTGTGTTGCTAGTGCATTTTCTGTTCTCCATAGAAACGTGGACAGAGAATAGTAAAATGGGGAACTAAAAGGTGAAAAAAATGTTTTGAGATATTTACATTTACATGGTAATTTTCATCCCCATGGCCATGGGAGCTTCCCATTTGTAGGAGTGTTAAACTTTGATCAGACCTTTATAGTTCGGCTTTTGTACTTTAAGTAGGAGCAGTTGCTGGGTCCACCTCATTCTATTTCCGATTCATATGCTTGCGATTTTGAGGAGACTCGGTAATAATTCAAAGAGTTCATTTAGTCTGCTGTATTAGCATTATTATTAGTACCTAGCAAGCCACGTATGCAAAATATTGTAACTATAAACTAATTTTAATTATAAACAAGGAACGTCCTCCATGTACATTGAAAGACGATCTGTGTACAATTAATTATATACCTACGTAGGTGTGTTAACTACTACGTTATATAAACTATTTTTATGTACAATATGTACATACAGCATATATACATACTGCAGACCGTAATTATATATAGGGTCTGCCTGCAGGATCATTCTGTTGACGACTTCATTCAATGCTACGCAGGCTTTATTAAAGTTCAGTTTTGACTATTTTATTTCCATTACAGGGGTCATAACACTTTTAGGGCTGCTGAGACCACAATTGTTGACCTTGGAAAATAATATGACTTGACTGAATGCCCATAAAATTTGCTACAAACACAATTTTCAGAAAACATTTCATCAACGCCGAACCGTCCATGAAAAAATTGCAAGATCAGAAATTTCTTCTTTTCCGCACCTTTCACAATTTTACTCTTGAAGTTTAATTACTCCCACCTTGCTCCAGATCGTTTCCAGTCATGTCCACAATTCTAAACGTAGAGACCTATCCCTGGAAAGCCAGTAAATTTTCCTACTATTACTCGTCAAAATAAATGTCTAAAACACATTTTTTTCAAAAACAAAAAATAAAAGCAGGAAATAGATACAGAAATCCATCTGAAAGAAATTGCTGGATTGGCTTTTGGGTTCCCTACCACTGGGAGAGCAAGTGACTGCAACATTCTTGTTCCAAAAAAATAGTAGAGTGCAAAATGGGAGCAGTCTTTCTTTCCTAACTTCATTTGCTTTACTTCTATTGAACGCCAGTTTTCAAGTATTAATAGTTCTATTGTCCTCAATCACTACTAACAAAATTCAGCACTCATTGTTAGAAACTTCGAACTTGCAACACAATAACAGTTCTGATTGTTGTTATGTAAATATGGATGTAATATCTATCAACATCAACATCTTGAAACCCCAAGAGAAAATATACTATGAGATATTTCTATGCGAACATTCCCACTGAATGGAAAATATAGAAGCAGTTTCTCACTCGTTTTAATGACTGCTTAAAAATGCACACAATAGCCTTGTTTAATACAACAGTACATAGTTTATTCAAGGTGACAATGCCAAAAATAACAGTGTCGAATTAATTCAAAATTAAATAGACTTAAAAAAGAGGTAATTAGCTGTAATTACTGTAAGCAGTAGGCTGCAGAATCATGGAGTGATATAACTTCCAATTAACAATGAAAGGAAAACCTTATTATAAGGTATAAGTTTGTGAGAGAGGACAAGTTGTATGGATATAAGGGAGACATTAACTCGGGCCCTAAATCCTTTTAAAACAAATTATATACTTTCAAAATTAAATGATGATGCATGAAAGAAATATTTTATAAGAGACAAAACTCGCAAAAAAAAACGCCGCCTGCGTGTCCCCTTCTTGACAAGATTTTACGGTACAGTGAGCTCTTTTTACAGTAGGAACCTTCAAAAAGGATCAAAATTTGACTCTTTTGTTTACATGCTCTTAGGAGCAAAATTAATACTGGGATGAAAGGGAATATGTGCGAACATTCTTGTCCGTGCAGAGAAAATGCTCTTATTAAAGGGGTTATCAGACCTTACTGTACATACATCGTTCATAAGGATAACAGTAATACCAAGAATAATAGTACGATGATATGTTTTTATGAGTAACATTTTCTCCAAAATTATCGGTACATAAGGACTGTAACATAGTACGAAATACTAATAATTACATTAATTACGACTACTAACCTTCATATCGACACAGGAACAAGGGTACCGCACGAATTGATAAGAATGTTTCCTGGAATATTACACTATATCTGCTTAATGCACATTGTTAACGTTATCTTTAAATTAGGGAGCAAGATCCAACGTCCCTACAAGTTGTAGGGTACTCAATCAGATACATCAACGTACGGCTCCAACCATACTCACAGTGAACAAAAGGATCTATGAATCCACGCTCAATTATCGTTAATATTATTAACGGAAGGTACCTTGAAAAATTAACGGTACATGTTTTAGATACCAATAGTGAAACTCAAAAGAAACAAAACCTGGCTTGATTCGATTAGTTACTTTTAAATGGTATAAAATATATTCATCAGTAAGACACAGCATTACTTTGGTGTACATACATATTCACATAATTACATCTTGCTGCAAAACATGCCTAAGAAAACTATTTTGACTTGACTATTTATGGTATGACTATGAAAGTATTGATCGATTAAGTGAAAACAGAAGTAGCTATTAAATTATTAACATTTATAAACGTATGTAACGAAAATAAAGGGTTTAAAAAACTTTAACATTAATACCCAGGGTATCAGTCACATTAATTCACAATTTTCACGGAGTTTTCATTACGGATCCTAAGCATGAACCATTGAGTGTCCATTAGCATCCACACGGTAGTCAAAGGTGAGTTTACACATGTCGCAGATATATACCAGCAGTCCGGAGCTCAGAGTTTGAGTGATACCTTCTGCTAACTCCAAAGATTTAAATTTCCTTACAGAATCTGTTTCAAAATGGGACAAAAAAACAAATTTTCAAATGTTAACTTTTCAGAAAATGGCTTGTAATAGATACTACTAGTACATAAGCCAAGTTTAGATTTTAATTAAATTTTATTAATTTCATATTACAAGTATAATTACCTTCTGCGTGATTTTGGACATTTACATCATCAAACTTCCCACTTATTTTTCCATGCCCATTTTTTTGATGTGCTTTGACATGTACATTGTAGGATGACTTATGACTGAATTTCTTTCCGCAAAAACTGCAGGAATGAGGTTTTTCCCCCGTATGTGTCCGGTAATGCTCAGTGAGGACATGAGACTGAGTAAAGGCTTGAGGACATTCTGGACATTTATAAGGTCGAACCCCAGTATGAATCCGTTCATGGACCTTAAGGGTTAATTTCAGACGGAATGATTTGTTGCAAAAGGAGCACTGGAATCCTCTTGGTACTTCTTTCCTCTTATCATTTCTCTTACCGATATCTGTATCACAACCGAATTCCCATACTCCCTTTGGGGAATCGCTACATTCTTGAGCAAGTCCTGAATTTATTTGGGGTTTACTTTGATCGGCAGATTGACGTTGAGATCCTTCAAGTAATGTAGAGCAAGAGGCGGGAGTGCTCCCATTGCTAATTTTAGCAGCAAGAGGATGAACAGATTTTATGTGAGCCATGAGATTTCCAGAAGTTGCAAAACGCTGCTTACAACATGGGCAGTTATGTTTAACATGCAATTTTTCATGAGCCATTCGCTCTTGGGCTGTGAAAAATATTTTGCTACAATAGTTGCATTCTAAACTGGGCTGACTTAGATAATGTACGCGTTTTGCATGTGCCCGAAGGGCAGACTTGCTGGAATAACTTCTGCTACATTGCTTGCACTTGAATGACATGCTTGCGAATCGAACCTTCCTCCGTTTTTTCGGCTTTGTTGCTGCTGGTCGATCTTTATTAGGCTTGATGATTGCCTTCTTAATTTGTTTTTCCAGCGTTGGACCCGCAGTAACAAGTTCAGTTGTAGGTTTCAATGCCTCTTGTGGTTTTGGGGGAATAATGATTACTGACTTCGGTTTTTCAGGCTTTGAGGCTGGCGAACCAGTTTCTAGAGAACCAATTTTTTGTAATGCTGAAATAACAGTTTCTTTCAGTGCTGGTGCTTCATTTCCATTTTGTTTTAATGTTTCAGTTTCTTTCAGTGTTGGTACTTTATTTCCGTTTTGTTTTGGGGTTTCAGTTTCTTTTAGTTTTGGTGTTTCATTTTCTTTTAGTTTGGGTGTTTCAGTTTCTATTAGTTTTGGTGCTTCCGTTTCTTTTAGTTTTGATGTTTCAGTTTCTTTTAGCTTCGGTGCTTCCGTTGCTTTTAGTTTCAGTGTTTCAATTTCTTTCAGTTTTAATGTTTCAGTTTCTTTCAGTTTTGGTACTTCGGTTTCTCTTAGTTTTAGTGCTTCCGTTCCTTTAAGTTTCAGTGTTTCAGTTCCTTTCAGTTTTGGTGCTTCAGTTTGTTTTAGTTTGAGTGTTTCAGTTTCTATTAGTTTTGGTGCTTCCGTTTCTTTTGGTTTTGATGTTTCAGGTTCTTTCTGTTTCGGAGTTTCATTTCCATTTTGTTTTGGAGTTTCATTTCCATTTTGTTTTGGTGTTTCAGATCCTTTCAGTTTCGGTTGGTCAGCTGTACTCAATTTAGGTAAATTATGTACATTGAGTTTTGTTACTTCAACTCTTGGATTCATAGAATTAACTTGCTTCATTGTTTCCCGGTGGGTCAGTTCATGTGCCACCTTCTCAACGAGCTTGTAGAATATCTGTGGACAGAACTGACACTTGAGAGGCATCTTTCCCGTGTGGGTAGCCATGTGGACCTTACAATTCCACTTCGTAGCAAATTTCTTGAAGCAGTGAATGCAAGTGAATTTCCTCTTCTGGCCAGAGCTTCCACTCACTCCTGGTTTAATCACCGGTGTTATAGTCACACTTGCTAAGCTTTTCAGGGGACCCGAAATTGCACTAGTACTAGCTCTTGTTTGAATCGATTGGCTCAACTGGAATTCCTTTGAATGATCAATTTGATTCACCGATACAGGCGTCTCCACAAAGTCATCAACTCGTTCTTCAGTCACAGACGTATCTCTACTAGATGAGTCCGAACTGACTATTGTAGACGCAGATGAGAAGCTGCACTCAACAATATCCACAAAAGATTCCTCACGATCCAGTACTGGTGGCAGATCCTGCCCTTTCACGATCGGATCAACCCAAGGCCCCTTGGTCGTCAAGTCATTTTTCGGTGTTTCCGTTAATTCAGTCAGATCCTGTTTCTTCCCATTGTCACAACTAAAAGTCACAGCATTTTTATTACATATTCACCATTTCATTGACTCAAATATAGAATTTAGCATTCAGTACAATTATTACACCCATCGTGCCTCCAAATCAACGTCTCAGCATCAATACACCGTGTCCACAACTAATTCTCGATAATTAATGGGCATATCATTCTTACACACAACTCTAGAGGTAAATCCTCTAGGGTCATCGGATCAACATATCACAAAGAAATAATAAATTAATGCACACTAATATCAAACTCACACGAGACTGTTGATGGACTTCCGTAATTTCTTATCCTTCAACAACTCCTCCCGGTGATGCTGTTGCTTGTGAGTTAGGAGCAAACTAGCTTCTCGAAAAGCTCTCTTGCAATACTTGCAAACGTAGCAGAACGCTGGGAAATTCATAATATTTATCGTCAGTCGTACAACCAGTTAAATCAAGGGGACTTTCATCGAGGGAAACTTCCAACTCCTCCTCATATTATTTACTTAATGACTCCGCACACACGAAAGTTGAACGATCCCCAGTACATAAGTTATGAGCCTCTATTTGAATATAAAAAAAAATAACAACATTATGTCATAAACTCACAATCGCACTTTGTGGGTTACATCCTCAACCGCAAATGACGTCAAGTATAAAAAAGGTAAACAATCAATGAACCAAATCAATAGTTTACTGACAGGCAGAAGCATTCCATATTTCACATTCCTTATTTTTACCCACGTAGACACTCACACACACACACAAAATGTAAATATTGGTTCCGTAACACTTAACTTAATGAACATGATCAAAAGCTTGCATTCATTAATAAATTTAAAATTAAGTTATTTCCCCATTCACCATAACCCCCATGCTAGCATTTTAAAATATGTGTAAATTCAAATCCTTCCTTACCTTCTGTATGGAAATAGTTGGGAAGTTTGTAGAAATAATCAAATCTCTTCCTGTTTGTTTCTCTGTACGTTTTTGTACAACTATTTATCAACTATGAATGAAATTTTGGTATTTAAAATGAATATGTAAAGGTAACTATGTCAAGTGTAACTGCTAGGGAATATTAATTATTGTGAATATAAAGTAATTAAGTAAAAATACTAAAGCAAGAATTCTTTCAGATTTGAAATAAATGAATGAGACGAGGACAAGGGAAGGACTGTACGTAGAGACAGAGACAGAGAGACAGAGTCGAACTGGACACTAGAGATTTGAGTCCCGCCTGAGAATGCGTGAGTTCAGGTTAAGCTCAGAAATTCAGAGAGCCCAAGCCTAATTTAACCTATAAAGCTATGCATAAAATGTACATTCCAAGCAGGCACACTGGAAAGTTCCATTTTTAGAGACGCATGCCGGACGTCTTTTAAAGATCCAGATAAAAATTGCATTTATTTAAAAGACCTTTCAGCATTCTCTGTATTGAAGGCTCTCCTATTACCGATAGACTGCCGCTCAAACACTATTTGTAGAAAGATCATGGAAGAACACAGTGTATTACTGAGATGTATGTAAAAGTACCCGAGTTCCCGAAAGCAATGATGGGAAAATCCCTACTAGGTACGTCCATATCCCTGGTAACACTCAGTCACAAATCCTAACGTCCCTCTCGTCCGTCCTGAACGCGTGATGTACTAGTCTCAGTCAGCACTAACATCGTTTATGAACGTCCCCTCCGTATCCCTATCCCTATCCATCCCTCTTGCCGTCTCACGTGACAACATATTCGAATTTCTCTGGCTACACAAATGGTTAATTCTCTAACGCAAGGATCTTTGGCAGGTTTCACTCCGTTCGTTGAGTAAAGGACCGATTCCAGTTTTGTAAATTCGACTTTCAAAGGTAAGAATTTTAATGTTAGGTTTCGCCAAAATGCCCTTTTTTGTACAGCAAAGTTGAAATTAATTTAATCTTAGGTTGGATTTGTTTAAGTTGCGAGGTAGTAAATAATTGCTAATTTAGAAACTGGGCAATTTTGATTAGAATTTAATAATTAAATAAGTAATTCCTGTTTCTAGGACTGTACGCTAAGATAAAGTGGGAACATTTTTGAAATACGTAAAAAATGGCCACAAATGTGCGTGAGCCGTCAAAGAAGGTAAGTTGTAATTTACTTTATATAATTTAATTTTGATATTTCAAACATTATTTGATTGAAAATTTAAATTATAAATAAATGGGAGTCGGGTGTGGCTTTACGCTGCCCACGTGTAATAACATTTGATTTTAATTTCAGGTGTTGGAGATCGTCAAACAACTGAAAACGTTTAGCAATGAAGATTTTATTCAAGCGTGTGCCCTGACTCTTGTGGATAGGTCCAACACAGTTGTACAAAAGGTACGAAACTTCTGCGGGCAAGTTAAACATCGGAGGAAGGTTGGAGCCGGCAGTATGGACCACGGCATCGGTCTCATCCGTCCGCTCCGCGAGTCAACCCCCGCGTGGAAGGTTGATTTAATTTACAGGGGAGACCTTGTCCCATCCAAAGGGAAGTTGTTCATGGATGTGGAGAAGTTGTCTGAAGTTGGAACCCATAAAAATGTGGCTGGGACCGTTGCTATAACCGATCAGAACCGAGAATTAGTGTTTGGGTGCATAATTCGTCATGATAATATATGCCAGTTCTTCCCACAAATAACAGGTTTAACTAAGGAGAAAGTTGCTTCCGGAATGCTTCCATTGCAGGCAAGTTTTGTATTAATGTCCTCAGATGTAGCATTTATTTAAAGAGACTGGTGATTAATTACATTTTAACATACTGCTGGTTCATATTTCAGGTTAAGACTTTGCTGACCAAAGTCCTTCGCGGAAATATCGTCGTGGGGGCAGCTGTTCAACAGGATATGGAGAGTCTCAACTATGACTACAGGGGAAACGATACTTCATTGATTGACATACAAAATTTTTTCAAAGATTCGAAAGGTCCATTTAAATTAGCTGATTTAGCGCACGCGTTTTTCCCCGCCAAACAGGATTTCCAGTGTGGACAGCACAGTGCGATTTCTGATGCCAGAATGACGGTCAAAATAGCCAAAAGAATGTTTCTCCTTCAAGCTCAGGGCCACAAGTTTTACGCGGAAGGTATACAGAGGTCCAGCAGACCGAAGTTTTTTAATGTTGGAGATACATGCACCTGCCGGACGACACGCAAAAAATATAAAAAGAAGCCAGCAACTCGCCCAGACTGGAGACAATATGATATCTCAGGGTTTTGTTTTGAAGATGAAGAAGACGATGCAGAATGTTACTTGCCCTGTTAACTTTTCTATTTTTGTAATAGACAGAAGCATATATTTGTCTGATTAAACGCAGTAAACGAGTATTAATAAAACTCCATTATACTTCCAGTGTTGCGCGTTTCAATTCATTGAGGTCGGCCAGCCCTTCTAGACTTTGACGAGATGCTCTTATGAATTTGTTCCCAACAGTACCTCAGGAAGATAGTATCAGACACTCACATTCCTGTAATCGATTTTCACCCTGTCTACACGATTTCCCCCTACATGCAGGTACTCTGCACAGAGCAAAATATCACATCCGCACGATGCAACTGAGGTGAAACATAGTTTATTGTTGTAGATCACTATTTGTTATGCTCTGCAGGGATGTCAATTTCCAATTTTGTGATTACAATTAACGATTAACGATTACTTCGAAAACAAAATGAATTTATAATTACAATTAATGATTAATGGGCTTATAACTAATAATTAATAATTACGATTAACGATTACTTTAAAAATATTATTCACTGATGATTACAATTAACGATTACTTTAGAAATAATTTTCACTGATGTTTACAATTAACGATTACTTTAGAAATAATTTTCACTGATGATTACAATTAACGATTACTTTGAAAATATTTTTCACTGATGATTACAATTAACGATTACTTTAGAAATAATTTTCACTGATGATTACAATTAACGATTACTTTAGAAATAATTTTCACTGATGATTACAATTAACGATTACTTCGAAAATAATTTTCATTGATGATTACAATTAACGATTACTTTAAAAATAATTTTCACTGATGATTGCAATTAACGATTAACGATTATTTTGAAAATTAATTAATTGAGGATTGCAATTAACAATGTAATGTGGGTATTTAGATACTGCTTGCATTTATCATTTTAATAAGCTAACTTGTACAAAGGGTGAGACGAGGAGTTCAGGATTCTGTTCATGTCGTGTAAACTGCTCTGATCGTAAACAGAGTGTATTATATCCTTTATATTATCAGCCAGATACACCGGACACTGCTTAGTAAAAACTTCTTCGAACCCTAGACTGCTTAGAATTTTGGAGACGTCGCCAGCCCGATAATTGATGATTACAATTGATAATTGATTTTTGAAAACGGCTAATTGATGATTACAATTGATAATTGATTTTTGAAAACGGCTAATTGATAATTACAATTGATAATTGATTTTTGAAAACGGCTAATTGATGATTACAATTGATAATTGATTTTTGAAAACGGTAAATTGATGATTACAATTGACGATTGATTTTTGAAAAAGGTTAATTGATGATTACATTTGATGATTGATTTTTGAAAAAGGTTAATTGATGATTACAATTGATGATTGATTTTTGCAAAAAGGTTAATTGATGATTACAATTGATGATTATTTCAAACAATCCAAGCTTACTAAATTAACGATTGATGATTAATAATTAGTAATCATTAATCGTTAATCATTAATCGTGATTATTAATCGTTGACATCCCTGATGCTCTGCAATGTTTTAGCTGATAAAACGTTTTTTAAACAAAATCGATTATTCACAACTCCTATGGTGTTTGACATTTGTTGTTATGAAATGATGAGAAGATTGATGTGATGCAGAGAGTGGTACTTAAACAATATTTGGAATAATTTATTTCCGTAGCAAAGGGATATGGTTTGACTATAACTCCACTTCCTGCAGGACACTTGATCGGGGAACTATTTGGAGGATATTGAAAGTTGGGGAAGATGATATTTACTATGCTGAGGATTATAATCATAAGAACGAGCGTCACTTGACTGGCTGTGAACTGAACAAATTCCAAAACCCGTTAATACTTGTTACGGATTCCTTCAACGCCACTTATGTTCAAGGTAGGATGAGGACGTGGGAAGAGCAGCTTATGAGTACGCGGAATTTCAATGAAATTATTATTTGTTGAGCTTGATTGTCTTTAAGAATGATAACTAGATAATTTACAGAGCATTATACCTACTAAAATTGACTTCTGAATTTTTGCAGCAAATATCTTGTAGACCTTGAAGAACGGAGCTAATGTCGTCATTGCCGTGGATACTGCTGGAAGATTCCTTGAGCTGGTTCATACGCTCGACCAACTATGAAGGAATAAAGGATCTGGGCTTGTTCAGTACTCGTTAGCGTACCTTAATAATGTAGCCTATAATGTCATGGAATTTTCCTCAGGAGTCTCAGGTTTGTTTATTTTACTTACTATGTGTACGTAAAGTACAAGGTTAGGTATTCAGTAGGCTGACATTACTCTTATAATTTTAGATTGAGTGGATGCGCGAAAAGCTCATGAGGAGCTTTGAAGGTGCTCGAAACAATCCCTTCCGATTCCGCCACGTACAGATTTGCCACAGACTGGCATGTCCAGAAAATACAAGGTCCCAAAGTCGTCCTCGTCAGCACTCCCGATCTTGAGAGTGGGTTTTCTCGAGAATTGTTCCTTATCTGGTGTCAACACTCGAAAAATAGCCTGATCCTAACCTCTAAAACCAGCACTGGGACACCAGCTCGAATTCTGATGGATGATCCTACACCGAAATTAATTGAAGTGGAAGTTAAGCAACGTGTAAAGTTAGAAGGACTTGAACTGGAAGTATTTTATCGGCAACAACGGGAGAAGAAATATCGCGTCAAAAAAGAAAAAAGGTATATAATTAATAAATGACCGTCACCACGTCAGTTTTTTGTTATTTGTCATGAGTACTAAAAACTCCCGGAAATATTTTATTCCAAATGTTGTGCAAAATAGTAGCGGCATGCTATGTAACATATTTTATTCTTTGGTACATGTGTCTCTTTAATTGTATTTCTTTCCTGAATTAACTTTATTCAAGGCCCTCACAGTGGTTGACGTTTTTCTTTCACACCATCCCTATGTCCAGCTTCAGTAATTGAGTAATCTAAAAATCCGTAATAGTACTTGAACGTGTTGAGTTACAGCGTGTATCGGTATTTTGCGTATATGATAATCCTTGGCTTGTCAAACTTGGTTTAGTAAATAGTAGAGTCAACAAAAAGATGTCTATATACATCTTTTTATTCTTTAAGACGGATGTACACATCCGAATTAGTCTTAAGCAGTAATAATCTAAAATTCGTATTTTAATTATTTAGCCGCGTTAGGGATTCCAAAGGAATCAGTCCCTACAACGATCATCGCATGTGACTGCAGTATGTTTCTTTGTGTGTTATGCTGTCGTTATTTTCCGTTGTGTATTTGAATGCTCAAAGACTTTGAAAAATTAAGTGGGTATTTTTCCCGTGACCTAATGTATCACATTCTGATATTATGTCAATACAACCTGCCTTTCTAGAACCTTCATGATTTTACCTTGGACTTGCAAGTAAACATGTAAAAAAATTAATTTTGACATTATATTTTAACACGTTATTGCATAATTTGCCCGTCAAGGAAGTATTTCCTTTACCTATATTCGAACTTACTACACTTGAAGCCAAGCCCGAACTTCTTCGACAATGCTAAGACAAAATTCTGCTTGGATGCTTTCTGCTCTTTCTTAGTAGGCCCACTAGTTTTTGAGAGTCACTGAGTGCTATGTTCTCTTATTATTGTTATATTGGTTTGATGGGAAACAGAGAAGCAATTATGGATTCAGATGACTCTGACGATTCCGACAAGGAAATCAAAATCACAGGTATCTACCACGGAAATCGTGTGTCGCATGTTTTATTTATAAATTCCGGGATGGAGCCTAAAATTGAAACTGGTCTTTTCAAATCCGCCAAAAGAAAATATCCCGTTTTTCTTTGTGTCGACGAAAAGACCAAATATGATGAGTACGGAGAATTTACTTGGTATGATGAATGTGCCACTGGAAACTATAATGGATAAAAACCCTTTATCAAAAATCAATATGAATTTTTCTTGTCTCTTTTCAGAGCTGACGACTTCGTCATTAGCGATTATGCAGTGGAGGATGCGAAGGCAGGAAATTCCTGAATACCCGCGGCAGCAGTGGGTACTCCTGCAGGGGATCTAGAAAATGAACCTCCCACGACGTGCCTGGTCTCAAAACAGAAACTTACTGTAAATTGTCAAATCTGTTACATTGACTTTGAGGGAAGGTCGGATGGCGAATCTATTCGGAAAATTGTTGAACAGGTACCAATTTAAATAAATATTTATATCGACTTACTGGTCACCAAATTTGTAAACCTGTATTACAAATAACAGGTGAAAACTCGTCGGTTGATTGTGACTCGTGGCCCGAAAGAGAGCACAGACGTTCTCGCTGGAGTGTGTGTGTGTGTGTGTGTAAACAATCTATGTTCGGAACCAAGGTGTATACTCCATGTGTTGGTAATGTTGTGGATGTTACAACCGAAAGTCATATTTATCAGGTCATTATTATACAATCATTATTTATCTCTTGATTTTGGCAATTTGCTGTGGTTTATTGACTCTTTGAAGTATAAATTTTTATTATTTAACTTCATGTCCGTCAGAAGGACTCACTAGTCTCCTCACTGGACATGAAACGAGGACGAGATGCTGAACTGGCTTGGATTGATGCTTATTTTCTAATGGAGGAGGAAAAAATGGAAGTAGAAGCAGAAATACCCGATGACGATGCTAAAATTATCAAGTCAGAGCCGGAGATTAGTCAGCTAGTACCAACACTGGGGCCCATAACTGATATGCAGGTAATATTATATTTAGGAGTTCATTATTTCATTTTTATTCATTTACAGCGTTATTTAGACATTGAGTAATGATAAATGTTTCGTTTTCGCAGGTTTAACAGAAATTCTCTGAAATCTTAATTCTCGGATTAAAAACCGATGCTACATCTGTGATATCCATATTATACGTACCTACTATTTTCTTGATTTGCATATTTAAAATGTCCAACCAAACTCTAAGATATACCTCTGTATAGATACATAGATTTATTAAGTCGATATGGCCTCAGCCCTTACATCCTAGACCTCTATTTCTTATCTCTGCTTTATTTTCGTCGGAAGTAATAGCTGTCTCCTCTTGCTCAGAAATATCCCCTACAATAATACTCTTAGTATCCCCAGGAACAACCAAACATAAAATGATTCTAGCAAAATGTACATGTGAGCACATGGCCCTGTCATGATTCGACATGGGACAGTTACAAATAAATCTGTGAAGGCACACTTCGCACACACGAACTTGCATCTACAAGGACTTTGCACATCAAAAACTGTGTAGGAGAAATTCTTGCTCTCATCCTTTACCAAGTAGGGGACCAATTCAAGAATTTAAAATTTTTGTCCCTTTAAAAGCAATGAATTTTTTAGCTTTCCAAAGGCATAAGAGGCATGCATTGTTGTTGTGTATTAACACGAGCGGCAACCCTATGAACTAAGTCCCAATCCCCAGCTCGAGAATTCCAGTTTTCATGGAAATACTTCTAAAATCCCGTACCTTTAGTTCCATGTTCAGATTCCAAATACATTTTTATCTTTTCTGAAGCTTCTTCGAAAGTTTTGAAGTTACAGGCTGTTATCATAGAATTAATCAAAGAATTCATTTTCCTTCGTGAATTAACAAGTGGGGCAACTGGAAATCATGAATGGCTTTAGCTGCAAATAAATGCGTTAGGATACTAGGGAATGACTCTCCTAGAGCCATTTTATTCAAGGGTTTGAGTAAAAAGTACTTCAATCTTAACATACATATACCAATTTATTTAAAAGAACTTGAAGTTTCTGATGTGTAACCAAAATTTCAGATAATTACATATGCGGATATTCACATCGTAGGTGTGTGCCAGAGACCAGAACCATGATTTTGACTTGTAATTACAATACAAACTATTAGGGTGGGACTCCTTTATTCAGTATTTTTAGCTTTATTATCAAATTTTTAAAGATGACTTATTCCCGAGCTTCAATTATCCAGCTCATTGAATATTTCAAACATTGTCAACTTTGAAGTTCTCCGTACCAAAAAAGGAGAAGTAGGTACAATGACAAAACGATTGTAGTTCATGATCAAGTAAGTAACCAAATGATTTTCTTAGAAGAGTGAGATTTTGTTTATTTAGTACATCTGTGCACATAATATGGAGTTTTAGTAATAAAATATACGTATTATATGTGTATACTCATATACATACTCATAATTTTTGCGCCTAGTCCCTAATTCTTAAAAGTGGACACAAACGGATCATACTACACATAGTAGATACTGCTGCCACACAGTGGGCTTCAAAACTTAACCTGTATTCTAATTCATCAAATACACTGACATTTCAAAGAAGAATTGTACGCTACATTTCTCAAGTGGAGACGGATCATACTATACATTGTAGATACTGCTGCCACACAGTGAGCGCCAATGCATAACCTGCCTGATTGTAATACAAATACATAAACCTTGTACATACTATTTCTACGTCATTATTATTAACTACTGCTGCTAAATAAGCATGAACGGGACATTTTATTGTAGACTAAGGATCATAAATACCTTCGAGCACCATAACACCTTTAGTAAAAGCACTTGAGGTGCCAAAAACACGTTCGACATGACCGCTCGAATCAGGTATAGAAATGTAGTCCAATGCTAAAGGAGCAAGACAAGGATATTCTTCCATTTTACCGAGCCAAAAATTAAAGACCTCATCTGCATCGCAAAGCTTGTCGTAAGATTGATTTCCGGCATACTTGTGAACTTCTGCTTCGATGTCATCGTTTCTTTCTTCAGAACTGTTGTGTAACATTAGCAACGTGTTTTTCATTTTTTGAACTGTAACATAAACAATAAAAACCAGTTTTCCGTCTAGATTATTGCCAGCGCAGCGTGAACACTGTAGTAACATTAGAGTCTTACAAACTAAACATACCCAGTGGAAATCTGCTCAGAACAGTTGAGGATTGAGATTCTGGACAACTTAAGCTGTTTTCTAGTTCTGAATCGCGTGAATTAAGTAGTCTATATTCACGTACTAAGTACTTTTTTGCCAAATCTTTACAATCCACCGGTAAAATCATTCGATATCGTGGGTCAAGGAATGTAGCTACTAGGTATGAACTCTCAATATCATTGTTTTGTTCATAAAACCAATTCGAGAATTTTGCTTTCATCCTTTCCTTGATCTTCGTGGCGACTACTTTAAATTTCTCCTTAGCTTGATACTCATCCAGGTGCACATAAAGAGATAAAATAGTGGGGACAACTTCGGATGAAACTGCTTGGTGTTCCTTCGCTGCCATATTAGTGTAACGGTGGAATGGTTCTAGGAAATTTTTCATTTCTGCTACTGTTAACCAATCCTCATTTGAAAGTAAATACTTGGTTTTACCTAAAGACTTGAGTATCTCCGTCAGCTCATCGCGCACCCGCAAAATCCGTCCCAGTACTAAGTATACGTAGTTCCAACGCGTATCACAAAATGAAACTAAACCCACTCCAGTTGCTTGAACCAATTTACTTGTCAATACATGCGAGGAACTAAATTTGTTGACCACCGACTTTATTTGTTGAATAATCAATTCGAATGAGTCGTCAAATTCGAATTCCCGTAAGCACACAAGTGTTGAATGAATGAAACAAGTAAGCCTGCGAAAAGCTGGATTCATTTCTGATTTATCATTCAGCGCAATATCAGCTCCATCGTCAACTCCTTTGTAATTAGTCAACGTACTTGGACCCGCGTCGTCGACATCACTTTCATTCGAGATTTCCTCGTCTTCTAAACAAAACATTTGCTTCTCGCTTCTATGACTACAAATCATATTTGCGGCTCCGTCAGTAACCGCTCTCCATACTTTAGTCGGATCGATATCAAATTTCGACATAACTCTTCTCATTTCTCTATGTCATCAGCTTTGTGTGTGGTTGACGAAAATTTTTGTATCCCTAATACAACGTTGATTTTTCTTTTTAACTTCGGCTGAAACATTGTAGCCGTAACTCCCAGGAAGCTACTTCTCATACCCTTTTTGGTCCAAATGTCGGAGCAAATCGTTATTCTTTGGACGTCATTAATCATTCGTTTGATGCGATCCACACTGGTTATTTTCAAATTCCTAGCATCGGAAACAACAGTCTTTCTATCAGGTGGTCGAACCTTGGGATCTAAAAACGTCAAAACATCTCGAAACTCTTGTGAATTCATTAAATTAGCTGGGATGGATGTACATCCATATAGCATAGCCAGTTTCATTCTGAGTCCTTGTTGTTTCCTGTGATCATGAGGATATTTCGTTTCGAAGGTTAACTTTGACTGTTTCAAAACGACAGTTTCACGGTGACCTCCTTTGTCCGTCTCCTCCACTTGTTCCCACAATCTCGGTTGGCAGGATTTTAAATGCCTTTTAGCGTTCGTGGGATTTGTGGTTACAATGGTGATGTTACAGTACTTGCAGGCTGACTTGTTATTAGTCTTGTCCCTCACCAAGTGTTTCCACACCTCAGATTCCCGCGTTCTTTTCCTCGATTTAGATTCTGCTGCAGCGATTCTTTGCTGAGACGGATCGGCAATCGGTGAATCTTCGAGCACTTCCTCCAACTCTACAAGTTTAATAATATGTTTTTCAAATCTAATATTTAATACAGGTAATAGCAACACAAGAGGATATTCTTGAGACGTGTTTACCTCTCGGTGCTTTCCTGAAGTAATCCTTAACACTTTTCTGAAGTTTACTACAAATTCTTCGCTCAGAGCCGTTACTTTGAGATCCTTCACCTTTAAAAATACATAATTTAAAGTCGTTATTAGTTTGTAGCAGCGTGGACAAGGAACCGTCACACCCGTCTCAAAATAATGCCACGAAATTTCAGGGGTCAGAGTTTAGTAAATCTCCCTGGAAGATTTTTTTTTTCATTTTCCCTGTTGCATCTAATATCCCTGGTAATAAGTTCAATATCTCTGATAGTAGTTGGTCAAATAAATTGAGAACCCCCGTGTACATTTAAAATTAAAGTTCATTTTACTAAAATTCGGCAATAATTCTGAAAACCCCTACTAAAAATATGTCACCCAATTTCGAAATTCCTTATCATAAATTAATTTCCTTCCGTATGGAATTCCCACTGGATTAAAACTTTACTCAAAAATCCGTCCGCTCCTAAAGCAATTGCAGTTTTTGGAGTTTACCTGAAGTTTCGGCAGAATTGTACGATCCTCCTCCGTTGTCTGCATTATTAGAAAACATTGACAGAGGTACTGCTGTTTCGTTTCTTTGAAAAGTCAGACCGTCTTCATGGTTGGATTCCACCACCGCGAA